>JANHFX010001589.1:0-38345 GCA_027560015.1 Chloroceryle amazona | reverse complement strand
GGCTGTTTCACCACAGGTAATTTAAAAATATTCACATTTCATGATCGAGGTAGAATATACTTTTGCAGATATCAGTCCAAGGAAAAAGACAGACAATCAAAACCTTGGTAGTGCCCCAAAAGTATTATCACTCCAACAGTTGGTTAATTAATGCCTTGCAGCCAGCAATTCTCTTCCTCAAAATTTCCACCACTACAACGAGCAGATCTCTTTCCTTCAGTGAAAAAGCCAAGCAGCTCCAATTAAGTTGCCAACGAGGGAGATTCAAGTTAATGTGCACGGCTTGCTTTGCATAGCAGTAGACAAAGAGGCCTTGCATGATCTTTTCCACCTCCCCCCAGCTGAAGGGAAGGCTGGAGAAGGCAAGGTGGTACGAACCAAGAAAGGTGCAATGGTAAGATGATGAAGAATAACGCCTCAAGGCATTTTTATGTACAGCAATATTTGCAGCCAACATTCAGCAACAAAATATTGTAAAATTATTAGAAGTAGATTATGTAACGTAAGACTTTGCAGAGCTTTAAAGAACTCACTAGTACTCAGAAAAAATACTCTGAGATAAAAACACATATAGGAACACAATGGGATTTTTGGAAGTCTTAAGACACATAATTCTAATTATGTCCATACAATGGATGTACCTCCACACTTGTGAAAAATCACTCTCTGGAGGTCCCTGGGCTGATTGTATTTTCTTGCTCGTCCGAGTTAGGCTGTCTCAAGCACTCACGTGGCAAATCCCACACTACTTCTTGCATTAGAGTGCTCGGGGACCATTTTATGTAGCATAGATCAGGTTGCTGTCATAAAGCTTTGGAAGCAGTCTACCTCTTTGGGATTGGAGATGGAGAAAATGGAAAGAAAATATTTTTGATTAAAAAGCACAAAATATTAGGGTATTTACATTCCCAGACATCTGATACATTGCTACAATAATATCATAGAGTACTTTATTGCTGATTTTCCACTCTTTGTAGGCATCAAATATGATTACTACTTGTTATTTGCTACTGGTAATAACTTGGAAGTTGATTATTCTAACTTATTATTATGACACTTGATAATTATTTTTTTCCCCTTTTTGACAATAGAGAATATAGCTCATTTAATTTTTGCTATTTTCACTTTTCAGTAAAATGAGTAAATTTTGTCTTTCAAAAAGGTAAGCTTCTTATGCAGGAAATGACTGCACTCATTTATTACCTCTATCACATTTGCAGTAATTCAATCTGTTCTCTTTCAATCAGTCTGCATTGCTAGTTTCTTGAGATAACTGAACTGTAATACTATTTTGTACCCTTGTTTCATCTCTTATTTTCTGTGCAAATTGCACTGCAGCAATAGGAATTTAGGAAAAACAAACAAGTTATCTTTATGATTTGCTTTGAACTGCCTGAAGTGAGTTATTTAGAAAGGTAACAAATGGCTTTTTGGAACTTACCAACTTGACACAAAGATTTTATAATTGTAGCTGAGCCAATAGTTTTTCAGAAGCATATTGAAGCAAAGGTCTTCACTTTATATCTATGTATATATATGGAGACAGCAGAGAAGTAAAATTCATATATTATAGAGTAACTTCTTCCTAACAGGAAGGATAGGATAATACGTCTCAAGAATAATCCTGGACATTCAGTCTCTACATTTTGAGAAGGTATGCAATTTCCTGAGCATTTCCTGACCCACGGTTTGCATGCTGATATCTGAACTGCCGAACATTTCTGAATATTAATAATAAATCTTAAGCATCAGCTGAACATTCCACCCAAAGAATGCAATATTCTCCAAATACCATGTTTTCTAGTGAGTCCAATATAATGAGATGGTATTTCCAAATAAAATTTCAAAACAAGTGGGTCATACCTGATGACACTGTTATGCACAGAGGCCAGCCCAATTAGCTAGAGCTTTGGTTACACCAAGAATTCCGTGGCCATTGCAGAGCATAAAGTCTGACAGGTTTATGTCAGATCTGAAGCCAAACATGTTTTAATTCTTCTGAAGCTTAAACCAAAGGATTTTTGTCATAAAAATCACGTTACCGAAAGCTCTGGAAGTTGGGCCTTGGGAAGCCCCTTCTCATTATTTTCAGTACTGAACACATCCTTTAAAAAATCAGGCACAACTTAATATACTGACTGAATAATAAAATGAATCATTCTTTTACTTTGAATATGGTCATTTCCTTGTTTCTTTTGCAACAGAACTTTACTTAGACAAAAGGAAACGGTTGGCCTCCCATCTTCTATCAGTAATTTGTTTCTTCTGCCTTGGCAGCAGTGGACAAAAAGCATATAAAACCAAGAAAAACACAATCATAAAATTATATGTATTGCTAAGGCAGTTTGAGGCAGGTGTTACAGAGAAGAGTGAATACAAGGGGAATTAAAAGCAGATGCTGATGCTGGTAGGACAGAACTACAGCCTTTCTTTAATTCAGAGAAGTTCACATCCATAGTTGTATTTCAATTTCCAGGTTCAGTATCAGATACTTAACGGGTAATTGAAATCTTGATACGATGGCAAGTGAAAGTGAATACCCAAGGGTTGGGGCCAGTGTATGAAAAAAGCATGTGAAGTGGTAAAGAACATCCAGTTCATTGCCACAACCCTAGGGAAAAATGGCTGAATGGAAGAAAGTGATGTTCAACAGCCTTGCATCCTCTGCCTGGATTTATATTTTTAAAAGAAAAACAAACAAAAACTCAACCTCCCCCAAAACACCCACCATCCACCAAGTACAAAATACCTGAACTTTTATCTTCCAGAAAAAGGGAACAAAGCACTGGGAGTTTTGGATAAGACCTTCCCAAAGACATACTGCCAGAAATTGGAAGGTAAAAGTTATGAACTGAATACAAATCTACTGTTAAAAGAAAAAGGAAAGTATATAAAACCAGTGTTGACTAAGAGGAAAATAATGTGTGGTAACATAAATGCTTGAGAGGAATATAGGATGAAACAAAGTGCAGATGGTTTTATTTTACATCCCTTCACTTTGGAACAGATAAAAGTTGAGTAAAATTTGAAATGTGGGATATTCCCAATATTGTAATTAAAATTACAGCATCAAGGAAACAAACTATACAGAATTACTTCTACTTAATAATAAAAAATAAAAGGTAAATTACTTTAGTGCCAATTATATTAGTGTAGTTGGTAGCAAATATTTTTAAATTAAATGTGCTTTTCAACTTAAATACTAACTACAAGAGTGCAAAAAAATACGGCCTTATGGGCTGTCATAAGAAATAGCTTGAAGTTAACACTTAATTATACAAAAGTGTAATATGAAATCGATTTCTTGTGTGCTCTATTAGTGCCTTGCTTATTACAAAATACTGTTGTATTGCCTTTGTCAACATAAATTAGACTTGCATAATTTTTTCTAAGAACACTGTTAAATTAAATTTAAAGTAATGCAAAATTGGTATTGTGCTTATGTGCTTTGCAAGTATAATACTAAACTAATGAAGGAAGCTTCTAAATGCCATTAAACCATTGTATTTCCTTTTATTTTGTAATGAAACTTTAAAAATCAAAATAGTTCTTAAAAGATGACTTCAATAATCTGCACCAAGAGAAACCGAGTTATCAATTTGAAATAAAAAAGAACAAATTTGCATCCTGTCTATAAAAACTTTAAAACTTGCAGCAACTCTTTATTCATTAAAAATCAAACAGCAGAGAGAATGCTACCAGCAATTAGTTTTCAGCATGGCTTACGTTATCATTTCAAGGCCAGGTTTCACTGGCCATGCCTCAGTGGGAGCTTGGTTTTGAGGAGGTCACTAAACACTGCTCACAAGGGAAACATCATTAAACATGTGCTTGGAAAACTGAAATTACTTGCAGTAATAACAACCGAAAAACTCTGACCTATTTATCCTCCAGACAGGAGCAGGCACCTTTCAGGAAGCATTCACAAGCTACCAGATATACCACCAGTAGAATATTTGAATCTACCCTTAATAAAAGTTTGACCTTCTGACCTTAGATCCCAAGACTGGTTCAGTCCTGATGATGCCAGATGGGAACACAAAACCAGTGACCAATACTTTTGGAAAAGATTAAGAGCAGAACACCTAAAAGAAAAATTATGTACCAAAGGAGATGAGGGGAGGAGAAAGGTCAGACATTTGGCCTCAGCAGAGATCAGCAGCAATCCTGACACATGGGATTACTCCAACACACATATAATGCAAGGAAATCCATCTTCTTTGATATCAGCGACTGGGATATTCAACACTCATGCCACAAGCATAATTTTCCACCTCTAGAAATTATTTTAGGTTTTCTCTAAAATTCTTTCCATAAACTTTAAAAATAACTTTAAGAAACATAGTAGGTTCCTTCCCTCCTTCCCCAAATTTAATTGGAAAAACACATCTCAAATTCTACTCCTTGGATGCCTATATTTATTTTTTCCTAACTTCCCAACTGCATTTATTTATAATGTATATGATTTCCTTTTTTTTGGTTTTCTTTTACTCCTAATGTGATTCTTTGATACAACTGTTAGGATTAAGTAGTTCTTTCACCACAACCTATCCTTATCACACAGGGTTTTCTAAATAGTAAGGTGAATTCAAGTGGCTGCAGACATCCAGGTAGCTGGTGTAATTTATGTACTTCTCTCCCATGACTGATTGAGACCAGGACATGACTATGACACAGAGGCAACAATTTGGAAAAAAAATGCACTGAAAATAAATGTCTCCTTATTTGCAAATGATACCTGGCAGGAACATAAAGTTTTGTCTATTTTTCAAATTCATAAAATACTGGAGGTATGAATTGTTTCCCTTCAAATTGATTGTAATTCACTGGGGAGAGAAAACAGTTCTAACCATCTGGCTAGTTATTAAAGATATAATAACAATGCACAGAAAAAAAAACGTTTCAGTAAGATGAAACCAATATTTTAGGGTTTTTTTACAAAGCTATCAGAATATTTTTCTTGAAATTGATGCATACGTCAACACATCTCTATGTTTGTGTGCATATACGTGGTTTTAAAACTCAGAACAAAGGTTTCTCTATTTCTTCCAAATCTTTTTGCAGAAAATATTGCCAGCAACACCTATGAATGGTGATGGACATTTGCAAGCAATGGCTGGAAGCAATCAGGGTCTTCAAGATTTCAGGTCAACACTGAAGTCCAAACAAAGCTAGATTTTTATTGTCTTTGAACACAGCAGACAATATTGGGCTGCCTTCATTATTATTTTTTTTAAAGCATCTAAGGAAGAATAATTTTCAAACATGTGTTTCACCATGACTCCTTCAGGAACTGTTCGTGCTGGCTCTTCCCTCTAAGTCTTGGACTATTTCCATGCAAAAGGCAAATGAGAAAGCATACTGCCCCTCTTTGCCACATGCTGTTTCCTGACCCTAGCCTCCAAGGATGAGCTGCCCCTTGTCTACTCCTGCCACTCAGCTACAGCGGTACACGCCAGACTTTCCACAGCACAAGAGCACAGACGATTTGCAATGGACTTGTTTGTTCTCGTATCCTGCAGTGCCTTGGTCTCTTCCCAAGCTTTTCATGGTAGTAGATCCTAGCTGCTAAATCTGAGTCTCACCACCTTCATCTTCTCCTATCTCTTCAACCCATATGAAGCTGTACCCTACACATCCTCCCCTGAAGGACCTGGGAACTGCCTCCTCACGTCAGTGGCCTCATGGAGAAAGAAGTACAGACCACCACCTCGCCAGACAGCATGAACTGAACTACATAGCCCAGAAGCAGCTGGGAGAGGTGAGCTTCAGTAACTATGTGATGGTAAAGTCTATCAGATAATTCCTTCCTAAGAAAACATGATAGCAGTGAGCATTTCAAAACCCATCTCACTCTCTCCCCTCCTTTTATTTCTAAACAGGAAATGCTGTCCTTGTGTATAAAAACTTCAGCTGATGCTGACATAGTAGGGCTTGTGGAGGAAGGGTTTTTGTAAGCAAATGCTGGCCTCACCACTTCTGAGATATGCTCTGTCAGTGTCTAACTGTCAAGGGAGCAGAAGCATCCTTCAGATAAAGCAAAAGGCCTGGGGGCTAGCAGCTACAGAGGATGCAGTCCCTTAACTCTTAGCACACTCACAGCACTACCACCAATACAAATCCAGAAGTTACCAATTGCTACAAATAAATTGATTCACAGATGCTGCAAGAACCCCACAAAGAAAGCAACAAAAAAATGCAGCGATCAACAAGGTGGGCTCTAAAAATACAAGTCCAAAAACTACAAAGTCACAGGGAAACGGACTTGGTCATGTCTGGTTTTACATCCAAGATCTAAAGAGAATAGGAAAAGACATGGTAGTGACAAAAAAATTTCTGTAGTCTTCTCAGAGTTGGAAAGCTACTTCTGCTAAGGTGATTTAGCTTATGAAACACAGGTGAAGCTCACTACACAGAAACCTGCTACACATGCTTTAGCTTAGCTAATAAACATCAGTCAGAATAACGCTCTAAAACCTGCAACTCAAGTGATATGTTTGCGTGTTTTACGGATTTTAAGGCAAGTAATTCTCTTTTAAATGTCAAAACACATTTTTTATTAATTTTCTTCTAACTGCTAGCAAAAATTTTCAAGTGAAAGAATTTGAAGTGTTCTCTTGTGTGTTGTTTTTTATTACAACTTGCATGCACAAAAGCTATATTACTGTAAGGGAGCAAAAGAAAGTATTCAAAAGTCATGAAATGCCACCTTTGAGATAGCAGTTACAAGCTCAATTCAATTTCCTTATGAATATGCATTATGATGTTACATTTAAACCCATGATTTTCCTTAAGGCAACATGGAAAAATCTATACATAAAAAAAAGTCAACTAATGTAGGCAGTATAGGCTGAAAAAAAAAAGCAATAAATACAACTGTGTATGCATTTTTCCTCTATTCTTTGTATACAGCTCTTAAATAACCAAAATAAATTGCAAATGGCCTACGAGAGAACACAGGACAAAGTGCAGCAGCATCGGTGTCTTACCACGTGAGCCCTCACACACATTTTGAACATAGAAGCACAGTCCAATAGGAATTCATTAGAGAACATCCTGAAAGGTTTGCCTGGCCTGTAAGGTACTGCTGTTTGTCATAATATTAGCTTCACAATCTACCATTTGATTCAGCACGTGCTAAGGTTGTTTATCTGTAAGTTTTCTGAATTGATGCAGTCACACTACAGGAAAAGTTTGCTCTGCAAGCCCCCAAAAAGTCCAGTTGCTCTAACTCTTTAACAAGGTGATCTTGTAATTGGAGCTAAGAAAAGCTTACAGTACTGCTTTCAAATGAAAAGAACAGAAACACAAGCATATTAAGTAGATATTTATTAGAAAAGTTATTCTGATTATGCATAAGCCGAGTTTTTAATTTTTTCTTGTATCTGATTAGATCAAGTATTTTAAATTTTCAAATCCTTCAGATGTGAAAGCAGGGGGTTGTTCCACCACATCACAGGTGAAGAAAAAGCAGCAAGTTCCACAATGGCACTGACTATTATGGGAGGACATTTTTTATTCTCTTCATTTTTATAGATGATAACTTAAGTTCTCCTTACATGCACAGACATCTAACAGTTAAAACAACAGTATCTACCAGCTCAGAAGAAAAGAAAGTTTACTATAAAATGCATTTCAGCAATACGTATACTATCATAAGGACAGTGAATATTGCCATGGAATGTCAGAACGTGATTGACACGGAAGACATAGAGCCTCTCTACCAGCCATTGCAAAAATAGGGTCCTGCTGAGAAGCTGAAGGAAAAAAAAAAAACAACATAAAACCCAGCACACACAAACACACTGCTGGGAAGACAACGAAAAAAGAATGATTGCCTCTCTCCGAGCAATTAGGGGAATTAGTACACATCTACAGGCTACTCAGTTCAAACTGGAGAAAGGACTTAAAGAGAGGAGCCAGTCTGAAGAAAAGCTGGAGGGTTTAGAGGTTTCCTAACCAACAATAACTTAGAGGCTACCAGAAGCAAAGCCTCTTTCTTCTAGCATATTCTAGGCACCTCTGCATCCAGCTTCAAAGGAAACTGGATAACTATTTCCCCATTTCAGTCAGTATACAAAGCCCATTCACTATGTATTAGCTGAGCTCAGGCAGGGAAACAACTTGACAAGTCAGAAGCTGAAGCAATATGTGTCAAAGAGATTGAATTCCACTTTCATATTAGTACAGAAGAAGACAGTGCATGATTATTGCTTGGAGCATGTGGTTGTTTAGGGGATAATGCTAGCACCTTAACACTGAAAAGTAATGGAAATTGTCTGTCTTGTTCTCATTCTTTCTGAGACAGTCACTTGTGATATGTCTTGTTACACTGCCAGGTCATTTCTCTCTTCAGGCTCCTTAAATATCACCTGTCCAAGTTGACAATACATCTCTTCAATGATGACATTATGCTTTGTCCCTTGCTAAATAGCTAGACACTCACTTTACCAAGGATGAAAAGTTACACTTTACTTGCAGAAATTAAAACATTACAGGCTGGCCACTGTGTTAGAGCTCTGCTTCCCAGCTCTGCCTGTCTGCAAGGACACTCAGCCCTGCAGCATCAGGGCATCTTACTCTGCAGCAGCCCAGGCTTCTGTCCTCCTTTATGTTCTTGTTCCTCATAAAGGAGACTACTCTTGTCATTGCTAAATTCAAAGAGATGGATTCAACTATTAACATTTCAAACAAACAAAATAAAATGACTACCACATTCTTTTAAATGCCATCGCATCCACTGAGAGGAACTTCTATTACAGAAGCCACACTGCTGTGAGTACCTCATTTTCTCTCATCAGCAATTATTCTGTGCAGAAAACAACTCAGCAAACCACGCTCTAAAAAAAAATAGATCTTCAGTACCAGCAACAAAAGAGTTTCTTCATGAGCTGTCAGTGCTATGGGATACTTAATCCCTACCACAAACCCACAAAAACTGGAGTAAGGCACAGGATGAACCACAGAAAGAAGGATGGTGAGCGTAATAGTAGGATATTTAAAAACAGATTTTTGCAATGCAAGATTGAAAAAACATCCTGTAATGGCTACAGGGGTTTTGTAGTTGTTGTTCTTTATTATAGTTGCTGCATCTTTGTTTCCTGGCCTGAGTTACTGAGTTAGTAGACGGGCAGAAGGAAGCATGCCCATCGCACCTGAGCATCTTACACAGAACTACTGGTGCAGGATGGCTGCTCCTCAGAGACTGGAAAAAACACACATGGTCACACTCTCTACTGAGACAATATGCAAAGTATCCAAGAGATTAGTTTTAGGTGAATAAAGTGTATTACTGAAGCATGTGACATTTCCTAATTTAAGTCTGTCCAATAGGCAGACTTTCAGAGTGCGCTGAAAGAGCACGGTTTCCACAGAACCTGCTCCTCCTGGGGTGCTCCACAGCATATCTATTTCCAAGAGAGCTTTAAATCACTTGAGAGTCACCACGAAATCATTGTGCACACTCAAAATTCCCACCTTAAACTCGCAGATCCTTTCTTAAACATGGAGACAGTAAGTTGATTTGTCAAGGTAATACTGAAGAGTGGCAGCACTTTTGTTTCCACTGTGGGAACCAGATCTACGTAACACAGGGGAAAAAAACCCACCTAAGTTTGTCAACTGACTTTATTTAAAGCACATGACAACTAGAAAATTCAGGACTAAATAATTCATAGAAAGACATAAAGATCATGGTTCTGTAAGTTCACTGATTTCTATACAATGCTACTGTTGTATGGAGTTTTTTCTCATTGTATAAACTATGGGTATGTGCTCTGAACGTGTCCCTTGGTAAAGTGACAATGAAAAATCTCTACCACCTTATTTTGTCTTTCAAATATGCACTCACCACCTTTTCCAACTACTGCCAAGCAAGGTTAGTCTTTTCTATATAGGTTCTTATGCTACATTCATCACCATATGATCTGCAAACCTTCTACAAGCACATTAACCAATGTGAATCATTTCTACAACAATTATTCCTTTAACCATTGTTTAGAAAGAAGCAACTGCATTATTACTTCTAACTTTTAAATTCTGTTTCATGGCTGAAGGGAAGAAACAGATGGGGTTGAGTGCTGGTATGGTTGTGTTCCAAGAAAAAAAAAGAGTTGAGCAACAGGTTGCCATTACCAAGTTTTCTAAGAAGTCTTAGAGGTGAAGTAGCACACACACAAATAAGAACATGCTCAACTTGCATGACCCTTAATTATGGCCATTCAGAGAATAAGAGACAAGTGATAAGTCATCTAAAAAACAAATTAAGTTTGTGAATAAATTAATCTCCACTGATTTCTATACAGTATAGTTGCTGCATTCATCCCACATGCCCTAGTCTGCCATTTACTGTATCAAGCGAACATCAAGAGTAGACTCTGCATGGACAGAAATGTTGGTCACGCTAAGAACTGAACTGATAGCAGTTGTATGTGTTTATTTTCAAGGGCAATCCATCCACAGGACCACAAAAATCACATCACTAACAAAGTTTGTCACTGAATGAATAAAAACATCTTTTCTACCAGAAGATCATCTGACCTAAATTCCAATTACAAACTGTTTATCTGTGGAAAGACAAATAAACCTATGATCTCATTGCAGCCAGCACAAGAAAGGTAAGAGAATGGTTTGCTCTGAAAAGGAAAAGGTCACATGAGGTATATGAAAGAAATTGCTGGGGAAACATGCATAATAACCCTGCTTTCCAAATGGCACGCTAAGTAACCTGATTTTTTAAAGCTGACAAAACAGCCACAAACAGAAAGCAAGTTTCTTGAATTGCAGTTCAGCACTGCCTTTGAAGGTCATTAAGGTATTATGGTGCAACTCAACTAGTTTACTTATTCGTAATGATCTAAACTGCTACAAGTTGTAAACTGTGAATGCAGCACATCATATTCCCAGTGGGTGCCTGCGCTCTGACATTTCAGCCTAATTGGTAGAGTCCATTTTAGAGACAAAAGAAGGTACATTGTCAAATATATTTTCACCAGTCTCTCACATTGAACGTAATTCTCTAAAATAAAGGTAATAAACTGCAAAATGCGTGCTTATGGTACTGTTAGTATCCTAAATGTTTAATTATCTGAATGATAATTAAACATGTTGCCATTTTCAAGAGCAATGAAATAGCTTTCTGCAATTAATGACCTGGAAAACAAAATGCATAAAACGAAATAGTTTTAAAAGGCAATATGAAATGAAAAATACTAGTATACAAATGAAACGGTAGGCTGTTTGTGCAGTAGGCTTGGAGACAAAAAGAAATTTCAATTTTCATGAAAAAGTATTGCCTAAACCACACCTGCAACTCTAAAGTCAGTATCAATTCTGGTCATGTCACACCTTAAAACCAAGACTTTGCTTCCATATTTTAAATTCTGCCAAAATTCTTTTATTTTGGTTTCCTAATCCTCCATAACCCAGCATACCTTTAATTCTACAGAACAGGGTGCTACACAGATTTGGGGAGGTCTTAGAGAGACTGGGATTAGAGGCTTGCCTCAGAAGGGAACTAATTTTGTAAATGATTTCGAATATGCACCTTCGAGAGCTTTAAAACATTCTCCAATACTTAGGAAATTCAGTTCAAACCACTGTAAATTACTATGGCAATTCTTTCTTGGAGGGTTTTTACAACTTTCATAGTCTTTTGTAATTTGCCAGCTTTATCATAGATACATTTTCTTTATAAATTACATGGAACTGTTCCTGATAGGACCCAAATAGAAATGTTTATTCATGTAATCCATAAAAATGGGTTTAGATCTATCAGCCAGTTCTTCTCCATTTGAGTTGTTTTTATTCTGGTTTCTTAATCAAAATGTTTTATATCAAATTAAATGCATTAGAGAAGAACAATATCGCCTTTATTAACCAAATCTGTAATCTAATTTTTAAAAATCAAGTTATTCTGACAAGATCAGTATTCCATAAACCTGTTGACTCTCTCTAATTATATTACTTTCTTAATTCTTGATTAATCAACTCTTGTATTGGCTGTTCCATTATTCTGTTTAGAATTCAAGTCAAGATGACAAGCTTTTAATTAATTGGGTGATCCTGATCCTTCACGTGAGTATTTTTAGTGCTGGTATTCAAATCATCTGGAACTTTCTAGGGCTGTTTTAGATTTATTTATTTATTTAGACCATAAATGAAACCAGATAAAATTAAGATTCCTGAGAAGCCATTTAAGGTTTCTAGACTCACTGATCATCTGAGGTGTAACTTGTCATGAGCTGCTGCTTAATATGCTTCTCAACTTAATGTTATAACGGAACCCATATCATTATTATATCCTATAAAAGCATCACTTGGTACATTCCCCTGCTCAGCACTAGCAGGGGGACTTAGTGAAAAATAAAATGAAGAAAGTGAAATTCACTCAATTCTCCCTCATAGAGTCTAGGCTGAAATTAGGAGGAAAAAATAATGCTGCCCACTTTTAAAAATGAAACAGAAGTTGAAAAAAATAAAAAAAACATAAAAAAACCAAAGAAGAATTAAATGAAGAATAAAGATTCACCTAGTAGAAAAAAGCCCAAAAAATCAGTGTCAATAAGAAGGTCTTTTGGGAAGCCTGTCCTAACCTCGAGAGGATGTTAATCTGAACTTCATCCAGATCTCACACTAGCATGAAAACCATGATATTTCTCTGTCAACGGCTTTGGAGGAGAAAGACATATGGGGAAGAGTGGAAAAATAATAAATACATTTGGGAAATCTCATGAACATTGCTCCTTCCAGCATGAGCTCCTGGTTCTGCTTTCCTTTTCCACCCTTCCATGTCACCACACCTGCTGCTCTTCCTGCATGCTCTGCCAACACTACCAAAATAACAGTGAAAAATTAGCGTGCTTCCAAAACTTAAATTTATGTGTTGCAATGAAGAGAGTAACTTTCAAAGCCTTATTAAAATTTTCCCTGTTTAATTTTTAATAGAGCGATAAATGAGAATACAATAAAAGTACAATAAAAGTTTGGTTTATTTAGGTACTTATCAATTCTCAAGTGCTATAAAAGTAATACTGCAGTCCTAAACAGTTGAGAGACCTCAACTATGAAAGCAAACTAAATAGAAGTATCAAGTACACTAAAGAATCATACTAAAAAATGTATTTATTTCAGTTGAAACTAAAATTAAGAGTCACAGTTCAAAAAAGAGCTCCAGTTTTCTGAAAGGGTAAGATTATTGCAAGCTGTAGTCATGTTCTTCAGAAGAAAACACAGACCAGAAATCTGAAAATATCAGTGCCCAAACTGTGGAGGAGCTATAATCAGGTTCTGAGTTATTTGGCCTGGGTGCACCCATAGCATTTTCAAGTGCTGCAATATGAATTATTGCTCACGTCCATTCTTTTACAGCTGGAATGGGCGCCGTGGATTAATGTACTGCAATACATTTTTTTGCCACAGACAGTGCTCCTCTTGGAAGCGTGATCTATTGACTAGTTACATGCAATTGGGATAAATCACAGTGGTCTCAGTGCTGTGGCACGCTCTGTTCTGGGAAAAGCTGCCAAACAAGCCAAGGTAAGACAGGAGATGGAGGAATTGCTTGCAAGATAGGGGAGCTTTGGGTGTGGTTGGCAGCTGCTCTATTTTTTCCCCTAGCCTCTGTCACACGGCTGAAGTGGTATCCTGACCTAGTGTCCTTTGTCAGAAAGGGAGCCGCTAACTTCAGCTGAAGGACTTCCCTCAGCTGGCTGGACTTTGCACTGAATCCCTGAATGGCCACCATGTTAGGTGCCAGTGACCATTACCACACCTTGCTATAGGCAACTTGTCCCACTCTGTCCACTGATAAAGGCTTCAGAAAGAAGGGAAAGAAGAGGTCACTACATACAAGGCAGGCTTTGAAAAGAGGAACCCACCTACCTTGGTCTGCTACCCTAATCCTAAGAGCATCAGTGTGATTTACTGCTGAATATAAGACTACAGAATAAAAAACTAGCCATGAACAAAGCTTATCCAAAAATGAAGCGTGAGCAAATTCAGGAAACCCACGTCTCATTGTATAACATGTCACTGGCAATGCGGCAGGAAGAAAGTTTCCAGTTAGTGCAGAGAGAGCTTGCAGCTGCAAATACCAAAAAAATGATACTAAGCACGGCTGAATATAGTGAACAAAAAAAGTCGAACACTGGTTTAGAGGACATCAGTGTCTGAATTTGCAGTTTACTGCCAATTCAACTGAGTCCTCAGCATTGCACTCCATTGGAAAAGAGAATACCATGCTTAATTTACACAATCTGACAAGAATTTGGCTAGGCAGTCTGCCTGGTCACCTGCTAGGTATCTCAGCTGTGCTACATTCCTTTCTTATGGATATAAGCATCATTAGGATTCTATATGTGGTACGGGTATCTGCACAGCAGCAAGCGGCACAATAAGCAGAGTATGGTCACTTGTGCCAGCTGATGGCTCAAATCAGATAGCTCTTCTATAGGATGCTCCCTCAGTAACAATTCTGGTATTCAATCCTAAAGTGAATATGATGAAGTTCCTTAGTCCAGACTTTCTTTGTTGTTTAAATACCTTTAGGTTTTTTTTCTGTATTTTTTTTGTTTTCATTTTTTTTCTATTTCCCATATCATAGTCAACTGGTAAACCTATATGGAAGAAGAGACGGATGCATTTGGTATCTGATAGTGAGATGTTAAATGTTTCCAATTCTTATCTGGCCAAAAGCCCAGAAACAGTCATGAGTGCCAAACACACTTGTAAAAACAGCAACTTATAAATATTGGTTTAATGTGAGCACTTCTGCAATGACAAATGTAAAACTATCACAAAAAGTATCACATTCATTTAGTTTCAAGTTGTTCATCTTTAGTGTATTCTAAAAAAGTGTCCAACTTGTAAACAACAAAATCATGAGTAATAAAAATATGTAATTTAAGCACTCAAAATGTATTCAAGCTTCTCTTGAAGTATATACTGTAAGTCTCTAATGATATCTGCTTTCAGGGGAAAAATGGTAAAGGTTCTGTTTGAAACATTACAGTAACTGCCTTTCAGTAAATATTTTTTCTCTGTCTACTTAAAAAAAATAAAAGGCACATTTTTCTGTATTTTTATTAGTTTTCAAAGATTTAAGTACTAGCTTAAACTTCACTGCTGCAAAAGACTCAAATAAAGAGCAGGGCTGACACATCCAGTGCTGCATTTTCCACAGTCCTCCTGTGATGTTGACTGCACCCAGTTTTACAAGCCCATTGCCTCACATACCAACATCCTAAATTCACATGTATAGCACACAGCAAAGGCTATAAATCCAGCTTCCCACCTGGAACCCTCCACCTCCACTCTGCAAGTGTGGAAGGCAAAAAAACACCGACCGAGGTAGCACTATACACATCCCACATCAGCACAAACAGATTCTATCCTGAGCTGTGCTTTCACTCCACTAATTTTAAAGATCAATTGCAAAAGCAACATTTAGATCTCCAGACAACCAAGCAAGGTCACTTAGTCAATGCTGACATTGCCAGGGTCACTCTGTTCAAAATCCCAAGAAAATTAACAAAGAACCTTTAGCCTGCTTTTGTTTTTCAGTGCTTCTCCCCGTTTTACTTGGGTTTTTTGCTTCTTTTTTTTTTCATTTTTTTTTGCTGTAGGTGAATTCAGCAGTATCCTGCATTCTGTGTATACCGAGTTCAAAATTAATAAATATGCAAATTGTAAACAAACAAACATTCTGCACTTGAAAAAGGCAGGCAGAAGGCAGCCCAGCTCCCAAGCCAGCACTGCACCACTGAACCAGCATCTCCACTTTCATCCCTTGAGGCTGTTACCGATAGCTAGGTCTCTGGGATGGATAACCATTCTGAACAAAATAATTATGATAATAACAACAACAACAGCAACGTCATTATCAACAACAATATCACCATCACCAATAAATATTGTCCCATTCTCAGCTCTGATAAAGCTATAAAGCTCCCCCTCCCTCCCCACTCATTTCACTATCAAAATCAAATAATATGGGCAACAGTTTACAAAAATCAAGTCAGTTTGAAAAAAATGAAAACACACAGGCTTCTTTCTCCAACTGCTCAACAATTCTTCATGCTTTACTGAAAATAAGTAGGAGCGAGCAATTCCACTGTGTACATATATTAAGCTCTGGACAGACTGAACTATTGACCTCCTTTGCCACTAAAATATCAGTTAATCATAAAACTGAGCTGTGAGCTGTTACTCACAAGCAGCAGCCAGTGTAAGAGAATAACTTCTAGCTTACAGTTGATAAAGCAGGCTAAGTGGACAATTTTAGATTACTACATATTTTCTACACATCCCCAAAGAAAAGGCAATCACAACTCAGAGGATAAACTCAGGACAACACATCCCAAAGCCACAGAAAACAGCCTTAAGGATTATTTCTAATTAAAGGGCTACTTTTTGCCTTTTGTTTTGGTTTTTAAAGTGCTTGAGAAGTGAATCATTTCAGCAACGATACCAGGCAAGAGGTGTAGTCATACTGAAATAAAGCCCAGGTGCCCCATGAGGATTGATGGGAAGGAAGGAGCCTTCAGCATCAGCAGCTTGAAATTATTTCTGCCTAACCACACACAGCCGGGAACACAACGCAGCGCTCGGCTCCAACTTTAGCTGTGCTTAGAAATGGAAATTAAACGCTTACACCTGGCTATTAAGGAGGATAGTGTCAGAAAATATTGTTTTGCTTCACATGTTTCAGTCTTACTTCAGCCATTTTGAAACACTCAGCATTTTCATATATTTGACTGCTCAGCATTATCTTTAATTGCAGATTGATAAAACAACATGCATGTTTTCTAGCGAAATGCTGTCACTCAGCTTCAGCACAGGACAGATTACCTGGGAAATGCCAGGTTGTCAGAAGACTTAACTAGTGGAAGAATTAAACAATTTTGTTTAGCATCAGTGGAAGCATTTACTAAACGAGTCACCAGACACTGGATTTGCTATGAGGAAGATGGAAAATGATCCAAATACCTAATAATAATAGCGCATGTCTGATATTGAGATGAGTACAATCATTGCTCAGATCATTCAGAAGCAGGATACATTTCCAGCAAAGCACAGGCCAACTGATCAATAATATGTTATTAAGGAAAGTCATGAAACTATAAATACTGAATGAGTTATGTAAAAAATAGTTTTCAATCTTCATTTGAAAACAATGCTAATATTTGCTTAGATATTAAATAAACAGAAAGCAGAACACTAACCTATTCTTATTGATGTGTCAGTGAGTTTGCTCTTGCTGCTACTTGGAATGTAAACATTAAAATGTCATCGGATCAGCATTTGCTAATGTGTGCTTTTTAATCAGTATAGAAAGAAGTCAAACTTCATGCTGAAAATTCATTTATTTCCCGCCACTCATACTCCCGCTGAGCAGTTAATCAATTATAATTTGTTTCAGAGTTTGAACTAATACATATAAAACTTATGGAAAGACAAAACTGACAAAGAACATCGACAGAAAAGAGAGTATCTGTCTGAAATATAAGTGATCTTGTCAAAAACAAGAATTAGGAATAATTGAAGAATCTCCAGAAAGAAGATATTGCTGCAGAGATGTCACCCAATATAGCACAGTAAATCACCTGCCAGTCACTCGTACAATACCAGCAGCAGCAGAGACTGCAGGGTGAGCTATTCCATTATTAGCTTTACCTTTTCTTAAAAGCCTTCTCTTTGGAAGAGACTAATTCTTATGTTCATATTGTCTTTTACAAGTAAAACATTTTAAACCCAATAAATATTCAGATTGACTTTGGTTGCAGTTACCTTACAGAAGCCTTAGGAGAACACTGAGGAAAAAGGAAGGTCTGTCTTCGTTTTCCAGACAGGTGAGGAGGCAGCCGGGTGACCTGCTGTTGTCCCTGACTCATCCCTGATGCTGGGCACAATCCCTCAGGCTCCACAAACCCTTGCTGACTCACTTTTTTTTCCAGTTGAAAGTGGTTAATAGTAACATTTATTTGCCTTCGCTTTTGTGGAATAAGAGCCAGTCTTACTGCAAGGTAAACAGCCTGGAATGTTATTAATCTTAAAATAATACTGCTGCAGAAGTTCCAATCTTTCTTTTCAAGTATTTTTTTGATCTGGTTCATTTCATTGTGGGTTAAATTGAGTTGAAAATTTGTCACAAGCCAGGCTAGTGACACTATGCAAGTGTTAAGTTAAAAAGAAATTAAAAAAAAAAAGAAATCACACCCCCAATAACGTTGTTTCTCCTAATTGTCTTCTAAAAAAGATGTCACATAAATCATGACTTCCTTTCTTTTTCCTTCCCAGTAAATAGCTTTAGTCTGTCACAACCTGGGTATCTGAAACTATCCTTTTTCAAGTGCTGGGAAAAAGAACCTGAACATTTGGGATTTGTTAGTCTCAGCTTGGCATCTTTAAAACAGAAGCTGTTTTCAAATTCCTAGTTTTCCAGAACAATGCCTGAACCAATTTAGTACAATAAATCAACGCTTTACCTTACTTAGATCTCAATGACTATCATCTTAACTGATGGACATACATAGCTTTCTACTTCACAGGGAAGACAGACTAGATTTTAAGTAAAATCACAAACGCAAAAAACCCCCATGCCTTCAGTTTAGTCGTGTTCCAGCTGCCTGCCTCAGCTTCTGACAGTACCTTGCCCAATGTCAGAAAAGACTGCCTAATTTGTTGGGATTCATATGTATTGACCTAGTCTGCTTGAAGTTCTGGCTTCTGATCCAGACTCTGACCATCTTCCTTAAGTAAACAAAATGAGTGGTCATCCATCCTGAGGTGAGAACTTGAATAGCTGTCCCACTTAGGTCTGCCACCAACTTGTGAAAAAAGTATTTCATTTCTTTACAGATATATATTTCTGTATATTATATATTCTATATTCTATATCCACATGACACATGGAAATCTGCAACTGCAGCTCTTCTTTCTTACTATTTTCATGCAGTTTTGAACAGATGGTTATCAGCACTCTTTGCTAAATCTAATATAGTGCAAACTTTAAAATACTGTGAGGCCTTAAAAGCCCTGAGTTTAGGGAAAAAAACCCTCACAGTCTTATGTTCAAATCTATAATTTTTCTCCTCTGTAACCATAAGACATAGGTATTACCTTTCTTCTTAGGAAAGCTAAGATTAAAATAACTGTAAGTAGCTTTAGAAGTAACAGCATACAACACAAACTGCCAGTGCTTCATCTTGCTGTTGGGCACGCAGGGGCACTGTCATTAGCACATGATCTTGGTGGTTGTAGTAAAAAAGAAAAAAGGGTAAAAACACTCTCTGATAATATTTGCAATTGTGTTTTAGGAGTTTGAGATTTTAGCAGTTGTATTTTAGTACTTGGAGATTCTGGTAGACCCTGCATATCTGCTTGGAAAAAGAAAAATTACCCAGGAGTACACTACATTTTTTAGAAAATTCTATTTCTTAATTTTTTTTTTTCCCCGTGCGAGATTTTTTTTATGTGCAAGTCTGATTAAAATGTAAGTGAAGATATGAAAGTGATAAAATAGATGGTTTATCCTTCCTGGAACTATCCTCCCAGGGTTAGTAAACAGCAACCTAGACAGTGATCAGGCAAAGCAGGAGGCACAACAAATCTTTACTGGCCCAGAAACTTGGGCATTCTGGGAGTACCAAGGAAACTCTTAAGCTCTGCTACAAGTTAATTAGAGATTATTGCTGACAAGCCCATCAATCAATGAAATCATTAAATAAATAGTGTCATTTGTTCATTATTCCAAAGCAGCACTCACCGGCACATTTGGTCCTGGTGATGAGTGGTGGTCCTGACTGTCCAGTCCCCCCTTCGCCCGGTCTGGTGAGAAGGACCCGAATCTCGTATTCGGTGTCAGGGTCCAAGTGCCAAAGCTTGTAAGTTGGTGCATTGACAGCATGGGTTTCGGTCCAGGTCCCAGACGTCATTCGGTACTCCACTTCCTTCAGGATAATGGGTCCATCCCCAATGATGGAGTTGGCATTCAGCTGAATCAGCAAATACGTGGGCCCAACGCCCAGGAGCTGTGGGGGTGCTATCGGCCGTGGGGGCTCTGTAGCAGAGACAAAAAAAGCCCCAAACAGTCAGTGATAAAACAAAAGCTAGAAAACCCATTAGGAAGAGGGATCTTCCCACAAAAAGTTGTCTGGTTTTGGTCAGCAAAGATTTCAAACCTCAAAAGCAAAATCAAACTGACATCAATGAAGAAGAGTTGAGGAGAATTTCAACTGATGGAAGCAAGTGATGCACCATTGGCGTCTACCCAATGTTTGTTTTTTCCATTTAGAAACCTCAGCTAGGGACCACAAAATCCTATCTGGTTCACATATTACTACTACTTAACTTTTTTTTTTTCCTGAACAAAAATAAATCTGTGTTAAAGCTCATTTGTATAATTTATTATATCAGTAACTTGCAATTTTTAGAAACAGAACTGATTTTCTTCTATTGACAGAAGCCACATATGTAGTTTCCATGAAGAAACAGTTGCAATAGTTGAAACGCTAGCCCTGCACAGACTATTCATAAAAATTAGTATCACTGCAGTTCATATTGAAACCCACCAGATGCAGTTAGGGTAAAAGATCCAGACGTGCATTACAGGCACCCAGAATGCTCAGAACTGAACAAAACTGCCAGGAGAATGACAAAATAAGATGTAGAGCAACAAGATATATTTTATTCTTCGGTAACTTGCTACTGATTTAGAAACTCAAACAACAGGATGAACATTGCCTTTTGTCTTCCCCTGTTCCCATCAGCTTTTGTCTGCCTAAGTATTTCAACACGGCTGCAAAGTGAAAAGGTAGTGACACACCAAACAGGGAGGCAAGGTCCCCCTTACTCCCAGAAATGTTTATGTAGAGAAGCAGCACTCTACCTTGGCATGATTTATTTTAAGAAACAATTCACAAGCAACATGTACTTCTCTAATAAAATGAATCCACTGATAAACATGGAAGGTTCATTTTCATTCCAGATGGCTCATATTTCAACTAATTTGTTTCAGTTAATTAGGCAACAATGCTAAATTCAATGCGCACAGGGGTTTCACACAGCAGCGATGCAGAACTAACAACACAGCAACTCTGAGCAGGTAGAGGGGATCTCATGGCCAGTAGGTTAAAAATAACACTTAATCCCATACAGTCTTATGGATTTCCCTAGAGGGGGGCCCTTCTCATCAGCACTCCCCTCACCCCTCTGAATGAGAGAAGTTAAGACACAGAAGCATTGCACACATTCTGCCTCCTGGGAAGGACCCCATCAGTGTCACTAACAAAGCCTGCGATGAGAAGTGGCGATGGAGGGGCTCCCAGAGGGCCTCTAGACCTAGACCTCCTTTGACATCTCCTCCTCCCTGCATGGTAAAAATCAGCTAACGACTCCCTAGTTCTCTACATCCAGCAGTAAAATTTTCCTTCCACATACCAGAGCTGGCTCCCAACAGTGTATTTACCAGCTCTGTAAGGAATCGGATTTTGTACATTTTAATACAAAAAGTATTTCTTGCAGACTCTTTCTTTTTTTTTTTTTTTTTTTCCCTAAACTAGCTGCATTTTAAGCCACTCAGTTTGGAGACAAGGGAATCTGTGAATGTGCCACAGTGGCTGCAAGCAGAGCTGATATTCTGCTCCCAGACTGAAAAGATCAACACTCTAAGGTGTTCCTGTTTCTGCTTTGGGATATACAAAACTCTAGATAAAGTGTCTTAATTAATTATTAACATGCTTTATGCTGTTTGGCAAGAAATGTGCATATGAACTAATTTAGATCACTACCTGCATCAAAACTCAGAAATGAAGCTGGGCTTAATGAGGGCAGTTTACTGTGGAACTAACATATTGAATGTCAAACTAACAAATTCTGAGGTCAGTGCATATCACAAACTAATAAATTCTGAGGTCAGTGCATATTACGACAGAAAACGTAAACGTTGATGAGCATGATGCATTACCAACTCCAATTTACAAACGTCTAAAACATGACTATGTTTAGAAGTATACACTTTGATTGGAAGCATGATTATCACAAATAAAACCTCACATTAATGAGGGTAATATACCACTGCATATTAATTTTTTTTTATGTTAAGAGGTAAAGTGTATTCTTATATTATCATGTGTGTTTTGTTTTTTAAACTCTTGAGGACAAGGAGACTTACTTATAAAATCTCCCCCAGTTCCAATAAATTATGCATGCATTTTAATCAGTTGGCAAATGAACAAGTAATTGCTCTGCGGAATTATTAATATTCTCCATAATATAATATACTATCAGAACCAGAGGTGAGGTGCAACCAGAAATCCCAAAAGTACACTAAGTATCAACTGAAGCATGCAATCCCAATATACCAGGATAAACTTTTCTGATGTTACCCAATTAACTTTCTATTAATTATTCTCATTCATTATTCTATAACCAGATCCATCAAATCTTCCCCAATTATAATTTGAAATAACAGAATTTTCTTTTTTATATATAGGAACACAAAAATTTTACACTTTAATAACTGCCATTGGTAACTAAAAGACAGCAAAAGGCCATTATTCATGTTTTGGTTGCCATTCCTGTAGCAAATAACAGACATATCAACAATACTCCTCTTACAATGGGTTTTTAACATAATTTACTTCCTTCAAGGAAGTAATGCTGATGGATTTTCGCTCCAGAAATCTGTATCCACCTTTCAGTAGGTAATAGAATGTCCTGAGAAGACAGTTTGCCAAAAATGAAAAATGTCTTGTATGAGGTATGAAAAGAAAAAAAAAGGAGATGTGCAAAAAGGAACTCCAAAGACAACAACCCTCTCAATAGTTCGATCTGGTTTATAAACAGTAAAAAAAAAGCTCAGCTTCATCCAAACAAGCCAAGAGACAGATTTGGAGTTTAGAGCCTGGACCAAAGGTAGGGTTCATAAGAAGCTGAGGCTTGCCAGTCAGTCACCCCTAAGAGGGGTGACCCACAGCCAGGTCAGGCAGCCCAGTGACCTTCCATCCTCCGGCTGCCCTGGTCACTCAACCAAACTGAGGAACTTTACTTCTGCCCAATGCCAATCCACCCTCCTCAATTACTATGAGCAGCTGTGGCTAAGGCACACACTATTCCTCCAAAGTGACTTTCATTGGGCATTTTATTTTATGAAAAAATATTTCAACCCACGGATGGTTTATTTAAGTCACTCATACTAAACAGTTTGAACAAAGACCCTGCACGGTGAGTTTCATTTCTTTCTTCGTGAAGTACAACATTTAGAATTAACTTTTCCAGTCTAACTAGTTTGATTACTGACTTATTTTCCAACCGTATTTTATAGCCACTGCTGAAAGGTGTTAAATTTGATGAAACCCCTTCCAGTACACATGGCCATTAACATCTCTGAAAGACTATATACAAGTACCACTTGTACATCTGCAAGACATTAAAGAAATGAAGTATTTTCATGCATCACATTTTGCAGTATTTGGCCAGTTCTAGTTTTGACATAAAATGCCCACAGCTAACTTAATAAAAAATTAAGAGTGACATTTCATCAGTACAAAGTTCCCATTCTGCTGAGCTACTAGCAGTTCACTATGCTCACATTAGTATGTATATGACACTACGTATTAAATATACTGTGATATTTAGGCACCAATGACTAGAATAAGCATGCAGTATCAAACCCAGCGATGAGCCTTCTTACAGTTAAGCAGTTGTGTCATATTCTTAATATTAAATACTTTATGCAAATAATTACACATTCATAAACACACACACACAAAACAAACAGAAAAGGTCACTAGTGTTATTAGTACAGTAACCAGAATGCATAAAGCTTCCTATATTCCCAAGTAGCATATGCATACTGTGTTGCTTCATATTTTTTACCCAATAGGCCCATAGAGTGACAATAGCCCTCCCATGTTGCCCTCCAAGACTGAACAGCTCCTAAATTTAAAATAAAGGAAGGGAGTTTCATCAGTATCTTAGTGGTAATCATACACTCTTAATGATCAGTTCCAAATAGGGAAAAAAACACAATAAAAATCAAGCCAAACTAGAATCCTGCAAGTTGTTCCACTTTGGAGGAAAAGCTGATACTGGATGCATGGTTGATAAGCTCTTATTACTTGATATGAAGTCATGTTTCGCTGAGAATCACATGTACCAGTCACAGGAGACTATTGCCTTGCTCACAGCAGAAGGGTTTGGGGACATGGGAAGGAGAGGGCTGGTTACCACACAGCCCAAATGTGTAAGATAGGTACATACCCTACCTTCCTGCCACTCACCATCCCACCCTTCCCTCATACAGAAACTCCACACATTAATACCCAGTGTTAACAGCCTGAAAACTCCTCCAGTTCACACGTGAAGTGTGCTCTTCCTTCTGGTGACAGACAGCACATTCAGCCTTCTCTGCCAAATACCTTACACAAAGCTATGCAGCTGGTGTGCTGATGGGTAGCAACAATTTAACCCAATAAGTACAACAGAGGTAATCATAAGCAGCTTAATTTTTACAAATATAACAAAGCATTAATTTATTTAAAATGGCCCAACATCAGCCTCACCACTCCAGAAACTGAAATCAGTATCTCTTAACTATGCTATAAAACCGTCCAAAAAGTAGGTAAATCAAAAGAAGACTACTTTACAATTTTTCCTAAGCCAAAGAAACAAACAAATAAATCCACATAAATGCAGCCAGTACTGGATGTTCCAGGGAATGAAGTGGAGATACCTCCACAAATGACTGAAAACTGACTCAGCTTCCACTTAGACAAAACTCATTTCCTCTTCTAGGGAAATTTCCTGCAAAGCTGTTTAAGGATGTCTGCACATTTCTTGCAAGTACCTGGGTTTCTGGTTGAGGTTCAGTGCCTGACTCACACTGGCTACATAGAGTTAGAACATCACCCTTGCCTTATTAAGTTCCCTGGGACCAGAGGCCCTCAAAAGTGCAGTCTGAGACACCCAAGGCAAACAGGTGAAGTGAAAAATCCCTGCCTGCAAGGAGCTGGAACTGTGGGGAAGCGAGCTGGTGCCTCTGTGCTGGGCTCCAGATTGCACATGGAGATGTGCAGCAGAAAACCCACGGCATGGAACTAGAGGAGTGTGGGGAAGCAGGATGACAATCCCAAGCAACAGCTATCCTCTTCCTGTACTGGAAGATTACATACAGCTTTAGGGATTCAGACATTTAGAAAAAATATTGAAAAATCGAAGAACCAGGAATGTTTTGTTTAAAAGTTGGAGAAAATGTATGAGATTTAGCAGAAAGAATTATGGCAGTTAAGTACTAGCAGGGAAACAACGTTCCCAGACTTAAAAGCTGGTTAATCCAATGGAAAAAAAAAGAATTAACAAGCAGCAGTGACTGAAAGCTTGAATTCCAATATGGTATTAAGCCACAAATTTAGCAGTGAGAATAGTAACTGAAGAACAATAACTGGTAATACTGTAGGAAATTCTGCATTCTCTGAGTGCTTTCCATCAAGGCTGGATGTCTTCTTATAAATTATATGTTAGGGAAAAGAAAAAAAATAGAAGACGAGAACAATATGTAAGGTTCTGAAGAAGTACAACTGAAAGAAATTATGCAGTCATAAAGGTGGTCACAAAATGAACTATGAAAAGGTTGATGATAAAAACAAACCACAAATACTATGTTCCTTTTATTTTTAGAAAAATCATTCCACATGGGGCATGTCTTTAATATGAGCTAGAAAAAGCCTCTGCAGTTTAAAGTTTCCAACAAGATCTCAAATTTTCACTTTCTCTGTATGACAGACTACACTCATAGCTCTGTCACCCTCTACATGCCTAGTGAGTAATTAGGTCCTTAATGGTTTTGTTGTAGAACACACAAAAGACAAATAAAATGAGCCAAAATAAATGGGCCATCAATGAGATTGCCCAGCACAGTGAGGACAATGGGAGTTGAGTACTCTATTGGGCTTCTGGAGAGAAAGAAGGAAAGGAAAACAAAACCATAAAAAAAAAAAAGGAAAAATGTTGTCACTTTTCTATTTTTCTATGTACATTGCTCTGAGACCTTCTAACCACTAACCAAGACTTCACATGGGAAGTCCAAGAACAGTTACATCATGACAATCTTAACTAAGCAATTCAAAGGTGCAGACACGTGCATCTTTAAGTAGAGCAATGCTGTTGTTACAGGCTTTGCTCCCAGGGTTCTTGCTTGCACACCATATAGCGATACTTGGCTTTCTTACCTGGGCAGCCCACCTTATTTTTGTGACAAAAGAGGAAACCAAGTGTAAGCTTGTTCTTGGCCAGACGTACTATGCAATAGCTACAAAGATTACTCCTGCTCAAAAGACATGATGCATCTGAAAGATGTTAGAATAAAGGAGCAAGTGCCTAAGTAAGTCTTCAGTTGCTGTAGAGCTGACATCAGTAGGGTTTTTTTAGTAGTATTCCAAACAGCCACAAGCCTTCCTTTATGTTTTTTCAAAAACCAATCAAAAAATAATTTGGACTGATCTCACCTGCTGTCTTGCAACAAAAAGTGATGGTGGCTGCATGAAGAGACTTGAACAGTTTGTGATCTACTATTCTGCCAGAAAACTTTTACTTCAGCTCTTTTTTTTTTTTTTTTTTGGTGTCTTTTCAATGATGCTTATGCAGAATTAATTCCTGTGATTCCAGAAAGATTCTCTCTGTGACTTTAAAATGCAATTTATCACAGTTCAGTATGTGGCATTAGTTGCTAGTCCTGAGATTGAGACACAGTACCTACAAAATGTTACATTTTAATTAAGAGGGTTAGTTATCTGGAACAAAAGAACTCATTCTAAGCAATAGCTTAGTGACCAGGTTGTATCAAGTGATTTATCCAACTCACTTCAGAGAGTCTGCAAGACCATTTTCATTGGCTTTTATTACTTGGAATGGGAAAATGGAAAGAATCTATTTCAAACAAATATTCAAAATAAATATCTGTAACACAATGAGATTCAGGTTATTACCTAGAGCATCAGTTACTAGATTAAAAACAGAAAAAAAAAAAAAGAAAAAAAAGAAATGGCAAATTGAACAGCAAGCTCAGAACGCTGGCTTAGGGAGGATACTAACATATTTCACCGTAATATCTTCTCTAATTTTGGGTCTGCAAATGGGGATAGTATGTCACAAGCTCACCTCAAACTACTGATTTATCTCTGAGCATCCTCCTAATAAATCAAGTTTGTGTGGTAAGTACAGCAAGGTCTGCAAGCTCATGCAGCTAAAATGTATTTAATTTAAGTGACGTGGCAGTTACTGACCACTTGAAGTGCTGAAATAAGAATTATTTCAGCAGTGAAATCTGCTAACTTCTGCACGGTGGTTTTATATCCTATGCATCACTGTGGCATTTTATTCACCTTGATTTGAAACACCACTGCATTCATTTTATTATCTTCCTTTAAATACAAGGAACAGTGTGCAGCTTTAGCATCATCAGCAGAAACTGTAAACAAGGTTAAGTTCATGCCCAGCTTACATGTAAAAAACAAGTCTTTCTGAAAATTGGAGTATGTCATCCCTCTACAAAAATTTATGAACAGAACACATGCCTATTTTTGATTGACAGCAGGCCATACTACTCTGGGAATCAATTAGAAGAGTATGACATATTTTCTCACAAAGATTGCACTGTGTTAAAGACATTTACGCAGTACACTCCTACAGGAAAAATGAATACATGTAAGAAAAAGAGGCGCCTGTAATGAGAAGACATTCAAAACCTTAAAATAAAAAATTAAATTAAAAAATTGCTCAGTAAATGAGTCAGCTATAGAAATGTCTCAGGCAAAGACTTGATCACAATGACTTCATTATCCACATGAATCGGTAGTTCCCTTGAGATCTCAACTTAGAATATATCTTTCCAACAATAATCTTGATCTGCTTCACTGTCAGGAACCAGCAGGTTAAGAACAAAATTGAATGCCTTCATCAAAATTTGGTACTTCCTAAGAAAGAATTACTCTCAACTCTACAAGGCTTGGCAGTGAGATATTTGACAATACTGCATTCCACGTGCGCATCCACGTGCTGTCAATGATCAGAAGGAATAAACCTAGAGATTAAGTAAAGAGTGCCTGAAGAAGGACAGAGTATTAGTATTGGGGCTCCAGAACTTTCTTTTACATAGTTATGTAAAGAGACTATAAGTTTCCTTTTCTTCCTGCTTCTCAAGTACTCGAATATTTAATAATTATTTTTATAATTTCCAGTTTGAGCTGGCTCAATAAACTGACATTGGAAAGATTTTTGCATTTTTGTTATAACTTTTCATGCTAAAGTCACACCCACATTCAGTTTACTGCCTAAACAAAGTGCAGAAACTTTCTGTTGGGCAAACATTACCGTGACATATTAATCAAACTCAAATACTTCAAACACCCTGCAACAAAACTGGAGCATTTCAGTAGAATTCAGTCACAAATAAATAAATAAATAAATAAATAAAAATATAGCAGATTTACACCCTACTAGCTCTTACTTTATCTTACCTTGAAAGTTAAAAAAACCCCAAAACCTCAGCAGCACTCCTGGAGTTCAGTGAAAGCCTTAGATACACCCTACCTTCACGAGGCTGTTGACAGCAACATCGAATTTCTTACACGCAAGCCCAGCTGTATTTCTTAGGTAAGGTAGAGCTTTCCTGAAGTGATGACATGACTGTTCCACCTAGGAGACCTGCACTTTGCCACATACCAACTGACCCTCCTGCTGGGCTGTTTGCTTGTCCTGGAAGACTCCTGTATGTCTCTGAAAGTCACCATTACACCTGGCCAATGCTAATCCAATTTTTTATCAACAGCTTTCCTGCAAACCTTTTACATGACAGAAAAATGTTTCACATTCTGGTGGGATAATATCACGGCCAGGCAGGATTCAAAACTGTTATTTGACCCATCAAATGTAGGAAACGTTCTTTAAAGACTGATTTTACTGGAAGCGTTGACCCAAACCATGTACCTTGATGCACAGAGATGGGAGAAGCAAGGAAGAAAAGCAGCTCACACACCATTTTTTGAGGCAAGAGCGTTACAAATACACAGGGGACAGAGGTGATCTTAAGTTCACCAGTCTTCCCCTTCAGAACATCAGGGCATATATGAATGCCTGTAGAACAAGATAATGTCTCCCTTCTCTGAAGTTCTTCCTCAGGTACTCCATTTCATTGAAGTTAAAAGATTTCTGTCAGCACTTCAATACTATCATCAAAGAAAAATGGATACAATTTAGTATCCGAGTTACACATTAACGATTATCTAGAGATTTTGTGTGTGCTCAGACCAGGTCTCTGGGGAAAAATGACAGAACTCATCACTTCTGAGCAAACATTTTTGAGGGGCTGTTTCCTTGCTCAAATCCCTCTATTTCTATTCGTAACCTTTTCCAAGACACATTTATACGTTCCCACCAGCAACGTCTTCACTTTTCTTATTACAGCATGCCCAAATATTTCCTGCCAAAAAAGCCAGAAGGCAGCCCACTGGAATGACAGAGAAGGGGGCTAATTTTAGGAAGCACCGAAACACTTCCCTCGATCTATGGAATAAACCAAGAGAAACCAAAATGGAAACCCACTTCCTTGATTTTTACACCACAGTTTTACATCTCAAATGTTAATTGCACATCACCTACCACCTACCCAGAAAGGCAACCCGGCTCCTCCACTTCCCACCATCAGTGCTGCTTACAGTGCCACTCATCTACTTTACATCCAAGGCAGTTTAGGTTTAAAACTGTCTTGAGAAGAGTCAACATGGAGGTTTCCTGCTTTTCTGGGTCCCTAAAGCAATTCCTAGTGGATTTTCACCAGAGCCAGTGTCAGCTCAGAAGCAGGAGCACAAGTCCAGATGCTTGAGAGAGAGGAAAAGGGAGGGAAAGGATTGAGATTGCCTTTTCAGCAGGTTCTGGCTGTTACATCTGCTTAGCTTTACCACAAAAGCCACCTTCAGAAAGTGGCAGGGGGACACGGGTAGCCAAAAAAACCCAATATCCTTGCCACAGCACCTAGGCAGAAATACCTATGAAATGAAGGCAATAGGTAATAAAGCAGCTGCTCACCTACTTGCTGCCAGATGGATTTTGACTGTGATAAAAAGCCTGAAAGATCTTACTAGAAATACAAACCACAACAAAAATCCTCAACACTTCTACATACTAATAAGAAACACATTATGACACCTTTTTTTTTAAAGGAATGAACAGAATATAAAGACTTATTAAGAGTTTTAATAATGCAGTGCTCTGAAGTAAAAGTGGAAGAGAAGATGGTGATGAAATTCTTATACAGTCAATGGAGAGGGGGTGACCATTCAATTATATAATGAGAACAGCTTCACTCCTGAGAGGCCACTTTGGGTTAAGGGCTTTTTTTTTTTTTTGGTTGGTGCAACAAAAATGGGGAATGAGAATATTTGCCTTGGAAAGAAAAAGCAGCATACTAGATTAACAGAAAATAGGGTAGCTTTTCCAGCTAAAAAATATTTAGGCTGGTTTTATTGGGATATTTTCATAATCTACTTTTCAGATGGGACTGTTCTGTTAAAGAGTTGAAAATCTGGAAATTGTAAAGCATAAGAGCTTTGCTAAGAAGAGAGTGTTCTTGTAATTAAATTGATACCCAGTGCATTGAGTCACACATTCACTACAAGACATAAAGCACAGATATCTTAAAAATTAGTCTGTGTGTTAGATGATTTGGATTACAAAAATATGTTCTGAGGAGTAGTTTGTAGAAGGTTTTTATCAGTTGATAATATCCTCTTATCTTTGGTTTGTTTCAACAAAGATTCAAAATAGGAATATGACAACTAACTACAAATCATTTACTCTGGAATAGCAACTCCCTGAGTACAGTAACAGAGTCTAAATTTTGCATCTTATTTCTTCTGACACAAACATTTGCTTTTCTGGAGGAACATTAATGTGATTAGTGTGACTGCTTACACTGTGAAAAATCTGGATTAGAAAGTCACCGATTGTCTTTCTGATCTCACAACAACTAGACCCATTCAGCTGTAACATGGATGAACAGTCAATAAAATCCAGCTCAAGTGTTTGTAAATCTGCAGCACAACTAATTCACAGTGATGCTTGCACACTCATTAGCAATACAGAGTTAACTGTACCTCAAGATATGGGTTGTATACTGCATATATCGCACTCATCTGAGAGGCAGAAGCTCTTGCACTTGAGGTTGTAGAAACATCCCTCAGAACGAAAGGACAACATGATGATGGACCACTGGGAAAGCTCAGCTTTGAAATCCAGTCTGCCCATGCACTGAGTGGGAGGATGGGGCAACACCGTTGCTAAATACTGTGCTCATCCCCTAAAGAGTACTACTCTGAACAACCCTCCAGATCTACCCGTTTATGTTGAGCCATTTGTCTATGACTAGGTTTCAGTGAAGAGCAACATCAGTGACTCAAATCATGGAACACCCCGAATACAAAAAGCAGCTGAGTAAGGCAGAGATCTTCAAGTTGGAAAAGATATAATCTAGGGGTAATATTATGACACAGCTCTACAAAAATCACACACCAGAGAGATGTTAGGATTCAATTAATCTTTGCCTTTTCCAATACAACAAATATATGTCATCAAGTGAAGCTACCAAAAGGCAGGCTCAAACATACAGAAGAAAAGAAGGGGTCCTCATGCTGAGAAATGGAGCTGTCTCATTGCCAAATGCAGGCTCAGCACCGTGGCTGAAAGGAATTAGATGGAGAGGGGGTATCAAGGGAAATGTCATATATGCTTAATTAGGCTCTTCCTCCTCTCAAGAAGTCCTCCTCTGGTCACTGCTTATGTAACCTGATTTAGTTTGATCCTTGAACAGTTGTGATTGGCCCTTGTTATGCTCCTCTATTCTCTTAGTCATTCTCTATTTAAATTCAGGAATTTTCATATTGAATGGCTAAACTGAAGACATATCAAATATAGGGCAAGACAAATGATAATTTTTATGCACTGCCCTAATTCAGGCAACTGAGCTGATTCCCACCTCACCACAGCTTTATTATCTGACATAAAATAGGCTTCTATAATAGTCAAATTAAAAGAAGAATTTAATTTCTTTTTGCTACCTTATTTTAACCAAAGTTATCTTATTAGTTGTTTGATGAGCAAACCTGAGAACGTACAGCTGCTTATTCTACTCCTGCATGTTTTAATTCTTCAATATGATGCTAATCACCATCTCTCCAGGCTGAGCTAGCACATTGAAAGTTCAGTATCTAACCCTGGGTACTCGCATAAGAAAGGCAAACAACATCAACAAACCTACAGAAATAATGAGGAGAAAAGAAGTTAGTAGGGCAGAAATTGAACAGTACAGCTTTCCTCTCCAAACAGGAGATCTACTTCTAATAATATCGTTTATCCTAATATACACAATTATGGAGAATGCTACCTTCAAAAATTACACAGGTAAACTATGGTATTTATTAAATTCAAATTGCCTTTGCATGCAGGCATTTTGTCTAAGACTGTGTTTGCTTGTTCTGCATGTTGAACCAAGCTGCTAAGAGCATATTACAATAGTACTTGAAGATAAAAATAAATCAGATGTCACCTCATTACCAGCCAAACAAATGAGAACAGTACCTGAAAGAAGACCTTAAACTTTACCTAAGTATTGGTAACAAAAGCATGTAACCATGGGGAAAAAAATGTTGCATAATTTTATCAGAAAGCACTTTTGGTCCCAGTACACAAAGCTTGTAGCACTTGTCCAGGGATTTCAAATACTGCTTTTCATGAAGACAAGGAAAGTCATGACTTTTCCTGCCAGATCCCAAGAACCTGCCTCAAACTTTTGATGTGGTGTTGTTTTTTTGTGGGTTTTGTTGTTGTTTTGTTTGTTTGGGTTGTTTTGTTTTTTTTTAAAGGATTTCTGTTGTTTGCTTGCTTGTTTCTAAATAACTGCAAGCACCAAGAAACCTCTCATGGCACTTGCTAGCCTTCTCATAAAAGTTGTGTCAACTCAGTTAAAGGACTGGTGAATCTGCTTTACTGAACTCTATTTAGGCTTCTACCTCTGGATTTAAATAATTCTCTTCCCTGCTATTAAGAAAGGCTCTCCTTGTTATTCATCCTTCTCCCCACCTTGTAATGGGAAAGGCAAGCTGGCTTTCCAGAAATAATCAGAATAGGTGCAGGTAACATTTTTCCAGGCCGAACAAAGCCACAACAGAGCATTTTAACCATTAAAAGCAATCCCCTAAACTTTCCCCTTTTTATTTAAAATAGTTAAATTCCAAAACTCACTTTAAGAAGTTAAATGGATTGGCCACCAAACTGAGAAGTCAGAGATCAGCTAGATGTGTATCTCCAAGCTCACCCCACCAATGCACTGGCACAGCCTCTTCTCCTCACTTCTGAGACATGTTCTGAGGGTGTAAATCCTTCTGCTTAGTAACCACATTGAGCCAGTGAAAATTCAGGGGCTAGGTGACCTTTTGCACAAAGCCAGTTCTAGATTTTTCTCCAGTCCTCAGATAATCCCTCTCTCAAGGCCACAAAAGGGCAGGAAATGTATTTTACAGTTAAATTTGGTTACAGCCAAGAGTATAGAGCTATTACAAACCAATCTCACACACAGATACTTTATATGTTAAGTGCAGAGACAAAGAAATTGAAAACAGAGTAACTCCACATAAGAAACTCCTTCCTTCTCCTTGGGAATAAAATGAGGTAGATAGGCTGAGGTTGGGTTTTCCTGAGGAGAAGAGGGTGGAGATGTGTGTGGAGCAAAACAGTAAATAAAAGTTGAGAAGGTTAAGATTAAAAAAAAAAATAAAAAAATTGAAATCATTCATCCAAATTCAGCAAATAGCTGCAATAAAAATATTTATTCTAGCATTTCCCAAATGACATGTTTTGACTTTTCAGCCTAGTTGCATGTGGGACACGACAACAACATGGGGCATTCAGAATGTGGTCCAGGATTCTGCCTATAGAGAAGTGACTTAATCAATCTCTCAGCATAAGGACATTCCACATCCATTCCTTTTGTCTGCCTGAACTGGAGCAAGAGTTGAGCAGAGATCTCCCATTGCCCAGGACAGTGCCTCAACTTACAGGTTCAGAGTTTCTCAGAAGAGTCTCTGAATCCCTCCTTTTGGAGCTGAACCACTTCCTGCAACACATTCAGTAAGTCATATGTCTACCTGGAAGGTCAGGAAGAAAACAAGTTTTTCAGCTGTCTCCAGTCAGTGCAGCAATATTTTTATCTGTGGTGGTAGTATTTTGTGAATAGATATATCCAGCTTATCTCATTTGCCTTAAAATAATAAAGAATTAAGAAATAAAATGGCAAATAAAGTCAAAGCTGATAAATACAAAGCAGTGCATGTGAGGACAGAAATCTCTTAGGGACTCTAAATCAGTGTAATCTGACAGCAATAATATCTCTGTGGGGTACTTAATGACCATATCACCTCAATTCAGACAAAAAGTCAGATAAGATATCAGTGATTATCAGGAACAGAACACAAAATAAAGCGCAATATCATGTGCTACTGTGTAAACTCTCAATGTTCTCTCATTTAAAAACAAAAGATAGAAATCTGGTCTTTCTATCTCCTGCTAGATGGACTAGAAGACAAGAGATAGAAAAGGCCGAAACAGAAGTTATCAAAGACCTGGGACACATTAGAGATAGAGGAGATATTAAGGAAGTCTGAATTAACATGAAAGAATGATGATTGAAAGAATCCTTTCTAGATGTTTATGAAATGACAAGCAGCACGAACAAGATTTTAAAAAGAGTAGCCTGCAGCTTCAGAAGGAAGTACCTTCCTCTCTGACTCAAGTTAACTCTGGGAATTCATTGCTGCAGGATGATGGGCAAAAGCACACGTTGAAAAATGAGTTGAGAAATTCAGAGAGAGTTCATCAAGGATATTACACACAAATATGCTGATACAGTCTCTGCCTTTCTAAAACTGAATCTGTAGATTGCTAGATGCTACGAGAAGGGATGAAGGGAGTGTATCACCAGTAGAAATCTTTTCTTAAGTTGCTGTCAGAAGGAAAAAATAAAATAAAAAAAGGCACCAAGTACTGACTGAATGTTGGACAAAGACAAACACAGGCTTCAATCCAATCTAGTTGACTGTCCTCTGCCTAAAACTATAAATGTTAAAACTGACCTCTGCCTTCAGGGTGTAAATGGCTGTATGGCTACATTTCCTCCCCATTTTATTATAAATGACCAAGTTTCTTTTATTCTGATGCTTGAATGCAAAGCTCTTGGCTTTAAAACAAAAGTTATTTTACAAAGCTAAAGCAGGATAAGCTATCCAACTGAAAAAAAGACATTAATTTTATGTTAATTTACATCCCTGAATGGTTAACATAATACAGAGGTAGTAAGAGGAGCATAATTATGTTGTACCTGCACTAAAGTGAGCATAATACATAATATTTTATGAAAAAATTTCTCCCATCCCATTATCCCTTTAATGTGTGTGGGGAAAATAAGCAGTAAAGGTAAACAAAGTCAGCAAATAAAATATGCTGTTTGAACTCCTTTAACTCTTCCTCTCACTGTATGCCAATCCATGAGTATTACCGGGGCTTACAATTGTTAAATATCTTAAAAGAAGATAAAATTACCACTTGTCTACACAGCTTTTCCTGCCAAGGCAAAATGTTTTGCCCTGCTGTCTGCCTTTGTTTCACAGTCAGTATAAAGAGTTCCCCCACTGGTAAGTATTCTAACCCTGTGGTGTTTATACTTTTCTTGGCCTGAATTATTTATCATCTTTTTCTCTACAACGCATAAAAGAAAAAATGGGTAATGGAAAGGGGACAGTAATACTGCTGAAGCTCAAAGTACCCTTTTGAGTGACATAGATATTTTCTCTCTGATATTTTGTCTAATTTTTATCAAGTTATTTAATACATTGTTTCTGTCCATGCCCTGGCTGATTTACACCATGCATTACCTGACTACAGGGGAAAAATAAAAAAGTAAATAAATAAAATAATAAATAAATAAATCTATCTGTAGTTCCACCTAAGTGTCTTTAGTGGCACTTTCTTCATCCAGGTTCATAATCCTCTGGTCTTCAGTATACTATCTTTGTATTGCCTTCTCTCTTCTTTGAATTATGAGCACCTTAACAGTGTTCTCTGGTTGCCTCCCTCCTTTTAGATGCCTTTTTGAGCAACTTGAATCACTTCTAGTATAACAACAAGTCACTTTTTGTTCAGCAGAAGAATATTTTTAATTTAGACTCAACAAATCACTTGACAAGAGCGTATTTTACCCCACTTGTTTTTTTTTGGTTTTTAAGGTTTTTTGTGTGTGAAAATTTCAGATGCACTTTACAGCTGTGTAGTAATGTGCGTGTAGCTGTCTGTCTTATTTATCATTGACTACTACAACAACTGCACAGATAAGTTTGCTTTTCCATGCTTTAATTGTATGCATACAAATAATGGTAGCTTAATTCATTAGGACATTGTGGAAAAGCCACTACGAGGGTTATTGTATTTATGTGTTTAAATGTCCTGAAATGACGCATAGAATACAAGGTTGGAAGGGACTGCAAGAATCATCTTGTCCAAGTTTTCTTGGCAAAAGCACAGCCTAGGCAAGATGGCCAAGCACCCTGTCCAGGTGAACCTGTTGAGCTGTCCAATGCTAGGGAATCCACCCCTTCCCTGGGGTGGATTATTGCAATATCTGTCCTTGTGAAAATATTTCCTCTTGTGTCCAATTGGGATCTCCCCAGGAATAACTTGTACCCATTACTCCTCATCTTTTCCATGTCACTGCTTGTAAAAAAAGGAGCCTCTTATCTTCTTTGTAACCATCCTTTAAATACTGGAACATAATGAAAAGGTCTTGCCTATGTCTTCTTTTCTCAAAGCTGAACAAACCCAGTTCTCTCAGCCTTTCCTCATATGGCAGCTTCTCAGTCCTTTGATTATCTTTGTGGCCCTCCTCTGGAACCTCTCCAGACTATCCACATTATTTTTGTATAGTGGGGACCAAAACTGAACACAGTGTTTACTACAGGTGTGGCCTAACAAGCTCTGAGTAGAGTGGGATGATGACTTCTTTCTCTCTGCTGGTGATAACCTTGTTGAGGTAACCCAGCATCCTGTTGGCTTTCTTTACCACTGTAGGACACTGCTCATATTGAGCTTGTTGCCCACTAGGACCCCCAGGTCCCTTTCCATAGAGCTGCTCTCCAACCAGGTAAACCCCAGTCTGTGCTGCACTCCTGGATTATTTCCCACATTCAAGACCTTACACTTGTCCTTGCTGAGCTTCTAGTCAGTGCACTCTTCCACCCTATCCAGGTGTTCCTGCAGGGCAGCTCTCCCTTCCAAACTTTTCACTCTTCCATTCTGTTTGGTATAATTTCATCAAGGGTGCACTTGATCCCATTATCCAGATCACTTATGAAGATATTAAACAGCATTTGACAGGGGATCAATACCGGGCTCAACATTGAACTGAACTGGACATGCAGTTTGAGAAAGACATTTTGCTCAGTTTACTCACTTTCCTTAACATTTCCTTTCCTTCCTTTTTGTTTTGTTTTTTTTTTTCTTTAAGTAGATTCCCTCCACTTCCATACCAAGACCAACTGTTCTTTTTCTTAACAATCCAAAGATGAAGTTTACTGCAGGTTTTTCTACTCGAGGCTATTATATTAAGGCCTATCATGCTGGTATCTGATTATCTCCTCTCCTATGACAAGATAATGTCCTGAAGGAACATACTATTACCTCATGCCAGTCCCCTTCTGTTCTATCAACTCCTCTAAGGGCATGTTCATACAAGGAAGCTGCTACAGAAAAAAACACTCAAGACAATGGTGTTTATCTCAGGAACCATTCCACACCACACTTCCCTGTAGGCACAAAGATGTGTAGTGCAGTGCAGTGTAGGCAGTGTAGTGCAATCCACTTCCAAGGCAGACTGAGGATGCAGTTTCACATTAGAGCTGAGCTAACTAACCTAAAATGATCACATCATCACAGGGAAAGAAATACCACCTCTTACCCAGCCTTTCCATCTTTTTCAAACAAGTGGTTCTAGTGTTAGAAAACTATCCTGACATAAAAATATCCACTTCTTTCTATTTTTTGTTAGTTTAGCTCCCCTGTCAGCTCATTGCAGAGAGAGACCAGTATGGTTCTGGTGGATAAGAAGCAGGAATAGGCCTGGAGTGAAAGGACATGGGGCAATGGTTTTAAATGAGAAAGGAGTGGATTTAGATGAGAAATAAGGAGGAAGTTCTTTACCAGGAGAGTGGTGGAGCACTGGAACAGGCTGCCCAGGGAGGTGGTTGAGGCCC
>JANHFX010001588.1:0-37218 GCA_027560015.1 Chloroceryle amazona | reverse complement strand
GGCTAGGTCTGGGAAGCGTAGGCCCGGATGTATATTATTTTTAGCTTGTCTTAACGTCGGAGCCGAGCGCTGTCAGGTGGCTGCTGTAAGCGGCAGCGGCGCGGTCAGGGCCTGCTTAGGTCGGGAGGACAAGAAGTTACCTCGGCTCCTTCCCGCAAACGGGGCGACTCCGGGGCCTCCTCGCTCCGCAGCGGAAGGCGAAAGTGCCGGGCAGGGAGAGCAGATACCCCGGGCTGTGTTCCTCTTAGTCACTGAGCAGTCTGGAGAGACGTTTAGTACTTGGGTGTCCCTTTAAGTTGCTCACTTAACTGGTGAGTTTCGTTGGTTTTCCTTTCCTGTAGCTTACACATGGTGGGGCACAGGCTACGACCTTGGCTCAGGTTTGTGCTGTTCCTCTTATCAGAAGAGCTCCTTGCCCTCTAGTACTTGTTTACTTGTTGGAATGTATTTGTATGTTTGAAAGTGTCTTATTTGTTGGTGTTTTGATAGACCAACAGCTTTAGTTTCACATTCCTGTAAAGGAAAAAATGAGACAGGGCAATGTTGCTTTGACTATATGCACACTGAAAACCATGACCTGTTTCAGTAACACTGTACAATAATTTTAAAAGTTGCAAACTAGTGAAGTGGGGTCACAGTGCAGCAGGCTGTAGTTTCTCCTGCAGCAACCAAAGCTGGGTGTACCAGGACAAACTAAATCACTTCTATTTTGAAGTTCAGCATTGCCAAAGAACATGAGCTACTTCTAAACCTGACTTAAGAATAGGCTTGGGTTTTGTTTTAGTTGGTATGGTTCTAAAAATAGACATCTAGGTTTTATTGGTAGTTTGTATGATTTCTGAATTAGTCATATGAATTGCTCTTACGATAATAAAGCACATATGCAGTCATGCTTTGTCAGAGTGAACTCAACTTTAAGTGGCTATTACACGTATATAGAGAAGTTTGAAAAATGTATATCCTAGCAAGAGGCATTTAGAGATACTTTAAAAACTTCAATGTTATTTTCTACTGACATTCCTTTTATTATTTCTGCAGTGGAAACGGTGGCTGTAAGAGTTAGTGGAATATGGAATCAGGGAAGTAGAGCACCTTTTTAAAAGTTTCTTGTTGCCTTTACTTTTTTTTTAAAACACAAGGATTGTTATTGTCCAATTACCATGAATTTACCATACTGTCATGAAATCGCCTCCCCCAAAAAAAAGAAAAAGGGGAGGTAGTCTGATATCTGAAGCACAAAGACATTAGCTTTGTACCCTATAATCTAAGCTATACAATGGGAAATAATTGCAATCTATAACTCAAATACAGTGCTGGCAGGTAAATTACCCTCTGACAAAGAAAAGGAATGTATTTTATTTCTTTTAAATGACCTTTAATAAGGGAAGCTTCATTACCAAGCTGTGTGTGGGGTATCTATGCAGCTAAAAGAGTATATTCTGCAATTTTTTTTCTTATGTGAAATTTGCAACTGTAATTAGTAAATTACCTGAACTCCTTCCTCCCATGCACATTGGCCTTACACACAGGAGCCAAGCTCTTTGCCTCTGAATTCAGATTAGAATTTATGTTCCTGTTTCCCTTCCACCACTCTTTCTTTCTGAACTTAAAATAGTTTTTCTTGTAATTCAGGGGTCTCGGATCTGGTTAAAGGTAAAAATCTTCTCTTGAGTCCTCACTATAAAAAGTGGAGTAGAACTTCTCATCAGTAAGAATAGCTTTTTCTAGCTGGCATAGAGCTGTAATGTATGTTAGAAGCCAACCACTGAAATATTCATTCTTGTAAATCACTGCCTCAGGACTTGTTCCTCTTTTAGTACCTTTATAAAAAAGTGTTGATGTCTAGGTGCCTAAAGTTTTCCAGATCTAAGGTAGCCTGGAGATGGGAATAGAGACAACATCAGTGCATAGGTTGATCTACCGATGACATAACTGAAAATTAAAATCCTGCCAAATGAGACCTAATGTTCTGTTGTTTAAAAAGTCTTTAAAAGTTGTGTTTGCAAGACTCTGCTCTCTTCTCTTTAAACAGGGTTTCAAAAGATAGTGTTAAACAAACACCTTTCTTTCGTGCACACCTTGCTTGTTTCCACAGTGGCCAGTGAGCAGAGGTGGGTTTGGGGATGATGACTGCACTCCATATTATATTGTAACAATTAGATTCTTAAGTAGTTCTGTGACTTGATTTTAGTTAGTAAAAGACATGGAGAAAGCAAATACCTTTGATACTGACAACAGCAGTTGCACACTTTGTGGATTGCAGTGGGTTTTGCTGTTGATCCTTTTTGGCTCACAAAAGTTTATCTTAATGTAGATTTTTTTTTTTTCCTGATAAAGTTTGGTTGAATGATTTCAAAGGTTATTGTGGCTGGATATAGGATAATAGGTCTGTCAAAGAATCCTTCCAGATTTGCTCCTGATGTAAAATGTACCAGTTCTTTCAGTATTTGCTGAATAGCTGGGGTAATATTTTAGTGCTCTAACATAAAGTTTAGCATGTAAGTTTTTATACTAACAGTGAAAGTATATACTCCGTGTATCTACTTTGTGCATGTATATATATTAGTGTGTCTCTTGGAATACAGCTCGATATGTTCCATGGTTTCAGACTGAGCAGCAGGATTGCATTAACTGGCACCTTAACATAGATTTCAAATTTAGATTCTCTTTAAATTCTCTCTGTTCTCTATTTTCTCTCTGGTGGTTGCTTTCATCCGATGTAGCATGAAGCATAACTTTAATTGCACATACACAGATTTCAATCTGTAGGATTACCCTAAAAAAATTAGTCTTCTACTACCTTCTCCTTGTCTTTCCTCTCAGACCAATTAACAAGTTTCCCAGCAGAGTAACACCTTGTTTTCATCTTACCAGTTTCCCAGGATTAGATCACATTCTGATGGAATATTACTCCATCTTGCTTGGGGAAGATGTAAAAACCAATTGGCAGATGAAACTAGGGTAAACTTGTCTGAAAAAAGACTCTTGAGATGGCAGTGAACTGAAGTTAAGCTTTTAGAAGACAGTGTTGCCATAAAGCTTGGCAGGGAGGCAGCTTTTGATCATGTACCAGAAGAAATACTGAAAGCTCCTAGCTGTCGTGTGACAACGTGCATTAAATTTTGGTTCAAGTCAAGCCATTTTGAAGGCTGCTGGACTTTCTAATAATTGATGTAAATAATAGAACAGGAACTTCAGTTTTCATGGTGATTTTGTCCCCAATGAGATAGGATTGAGATGGTATGTGGTTTAGTGCAGCTGTGACAAACTGTCTCTCTGTAATGCAAATAAATGTGATGTCTTTTGTGAAGAATTTTTTTTAATCCCTGCTATTTAACACTAGCAAAGGCTGCAGTGCATCTAAGTAATGTCTGCAAGATGTGAGGAAGTTGATCCCTAGCTGCAAAGACAGTGTGGCAATCTTAGCTGTCAGATACTTGCATGACAGCAGTGTATCTCCTGGAAAACAGGGAGATTTCTGGAATAATGAACAAGCACTGTGATGTATTGAATATATTTCTTTTCGTATGTTGGCAACAGAAGTATTTGATGTTTTTTATGTATTTCTTGTGTGCAAGGGTATTTCAATCTACCTCTGTCTTCAGTTGCAACACTTGTAGCATTTATGTTAATATAAATCCAAGGTTTTCTGTTTTGTCTGAGGAGTGTCAGTGTCTGGTAAAGAGGTAATGGATGGTGTGTAATTGTTTTTATATGGGGGGTTTAACTGTACTGTGGATTAGTAACAATAGCTTATGGCTCTTCAGGAGAAAATGAGTTCTTTGTGATAGTGCACAGTGTAATAGGTGTTGTCATCATAAAAATCTATCCTTTCAGTTGGTGTTTCCTTTTCTTTCTGGATACTGCTAACCCATAAAAACAAAGTAATTATATCTAATGGTTATTTTGTCCTTTTTTTGCCCTTCTTCCTGTGATCAAAAATCTTTTGGGTAAACTAGAATGATGTTCAGTGACCTGATTTAACTGTTTTAAAACTTACTCTGAGAATACAGCACTCCAGATCAAAATTTGCAGGAAGTTAATTTGCGAGTGCTGTCTGCAGGTGGTATTTATTAGTGTGGCATCTTCCATAACTGTCTATTTTTTCCTGAACTTCCAGGTACACAGAATTAAACAATAAAACAAACTGCTCTCCATCCACTCTGCCCCTTATGTGCCAGTCTTTAGTGCAGGGAAGATGCATGCATAATAAATGGGACAGCTTGTACTTGCAGTTGCGAGTGAAAACTTGTTCAGACAAGTTTCCCCCTCATCCCCACCCTGTCTGTGAGTAGATCTTGTATGAATTTATGTAACTCTGAAACAAGTTCTTTAGAGGTATTCAGCTTTTTGAGGAATTATGACTATTCCTTTGTATTCTTCCATGTTCTTGACAGCTGTAAGCTATCTATGGGTAGGTGACAAAAATGTGAGTCCTAATTTTTGCAATTACATCCATGTGGACATATCTTCATTGCTCAGGGAGGTGGTGGAAGCCTCGTCCCTGGAGACATTCGAGGTCAGGCTTGATGAGGCTCTGAGCAACTTACTCTAGTTGGGGATGTCCCTGCTCACTGCAGGGGGCTTGGACTAGATGACTTTTGGAAGTCCCTTCTAACCTGGGGCATTCTATAATCTATACAGACCCCTTTTTAAACTCCCAGAGATCCTGTCTGTGGGTATAAGCAACCTGCTTCTGTATGTCATGTGGAAGGGTTGGAACAGTAAGCAAAACAAACATGAGATATTGCAGTAAGTGGCCCATGTCAGAAGACCTGTATAAAGAGCTTTTGCTAGTTACTACAGTCATGGTTATTTTTTCTTCAAAATGTGTTTTAACTGTGGGCTGTTTCTGTCGTATGACCAACTCTTCACTTGTTTTCTCATTTTTGGGCACATTCCTTCTGCCTAATCACATCTTCAGATAAGACATGTATGATATTTGTAATCATCAGAGTTCTTCTGTGCTTACTGTAATCAATAACAAATTTCACTTGTATAATTATAGCTAAACTAGTATATACCTACCCTGGGGGGAAAAAAAAATAAAATCTCTTCTGTTTAAACAGCCTGACAATTTTTAGCCAGTACAGAAAATAATGAGGAATACAGCTTGAAGAAATATCTTGATACTTTTTAACCTGTTCAAGCTATTGATATTGATTTCTCTAGCAGCTTCTGCTGTTTCTTGAAAATTGAACTTTTTAAAATTCTTACTAAATTACCAATAAAATCAGTACAGAAACTTAAAAGTGCATGATGCTACCTTGCTAGGAGGAGAAAATTCCTCTAGTGCACTAAATACTATGACCAAATATAAAAATTAAAACTATTAGTCTCTTTAGATGTATCTTCCTAACTTGGACTTCAGGTGTTTAGACTCAACTATAGTATAGAAAATACTTTAAAAGACTCTTACGAAGAGAAAACGTATTAGTCTGTAACAAGGATTTCTTATCAACTGTGGGGTGACCTTTTTTCTTTGCCACATAATTTCTGGGTCTGAGCATTGATTGCTCTGTGCTGGTGTGATGAGCTGGGCTAGGTGGAGAACTTCCAAAACCTAGGTTCAGTTACTGGAACAATAATTTTCTGTTGAGTTAACAGAGCTGTTGACACACCCTGAGTGGAAACATGACTTAAAACTTATATAAGGCCAAAGATGTAGTATTCAGAATTCAGATGGGCAGAATGTAGGCACTGATCTCCAGCACAGTCATAGCTTGGTACCTGTGCCAAAATGTGGAGTATTTGTCGGTAGTCTTGATGTTAACTGTCATAATGCATCTGTATGTTGCTTAGGTTTACAGCATGTAATGCTTTTCAAGATTTTCTTTTTGTATGTGTATTGTCAGAAGTCTCATGCTGCTTCTTACCAGTGGTGCCAGGATTTTTGTTATGCATATCAAATAAAATCACTACTTCCAGGGAAATTAATTCTGTAAGAACTTTACATAAAATAATTTTGGTAGTTCCTTACTCTTTAAAATATCTGTTTGCTTAATAGATTTCAATTCGGGTTTTGAAGTTTTATGAAGTAGTCATTCCATATTTACTTGATTCATATCATAAGTAATTCCTAGTTTTTAGGCGGTAACAAACTAGTGTTGTCCTCTGCATTTTCATTTTTAGAACCTGTCAGTCATAAGCATTCATAATTGTGTTTGTGTTTTTTTCTCGCACAACCTAAGGCCAATATATATTTCAAGTTCAAGTATTCTTGCACAACGAGGAAAAAGAAGAAACATTTTGGTGAATGAGGAGTTTTTTGCTTCTATAGTGTTTTCCTTGAGAAGTGGGTCTTTGAATGAGGATGACAATGGAAGAGATGAAGAATGAAGCAGAGACCACTTCTATGGTTTCCATGCCTCTCTATGCTGTTATGTACCCTGTCTTTAATGAGGTAAGTTCCATTTTGTTTTACAATCTAATAATCCCGCTGACATTGGGACGTATGATCGCAGTAATGGCTTGCTCATCTTGACTGGGAAAGGCTTGTGTCCAACACCATCTTCTTTCTATGCTGCCTTTTTATCATGCTTTCCATGAACACAGTTTCATTCTCATCAAAGATCGCTAGTTGTCTTGGCCCTGATCTTTTACCTTTTACAGAGGATTTTCACAAAAATGTTAGGTCCAGCATTCTGTGGCAGGAAGTTACATACAGTTGAACATGTACCTGTGAACAATGCAATAAATTTTAATTTTACTGCTAATAGTTATAATTTAATATGGTCTTTGTTTTTCTCTGAGTATCAGAGAGAGTCAAGATGTTCTTGAAAGCTTCTGTCAGACTTTTGCTGTAGGCTGGATAAATGCAAAGTACATCCAGTGAAATGTTTCATTTTTTTGTGTGTGTGCTTATTTTGGGGGGAAGCTTTTCCTTTGGGATTAAACTTTATAGTATCTCTCCATCAAGTGAGATCAGTAACTTCACTGCTTCTGTCAATTCCCTTTTTCCTTATGCTGTCTAAAGTAGGGTACTTGGCTTGTTTTGTTCTGATAACATTAGAATTGCTAATAATTCTCAACCTTTATTGCAGCTAGAAAGAGTAAATCTATCTGCAGCTCAGACACTGAGAGCAGCTTTTATTAAGGTGAGAAGAATGATTGTTTTGAAGGTAAACCACATATGATGAAGCTAAAAAGTCAGCTGTCTTGTTTCCTTGTGTGTCTGTGTCTGAAGACTGCATCCTTGATGCAGTAGTTGGAAAATAAAAATTAAATGGACAGTTGCATGGACTGTAAGCTTGGGACGTTTGTGAATGTTCTGAGTAGAAAGCTGAATGATACAAACATATTGAATAATTTTAAGCAAACTGGAATCTTGTCCCATCTGCAGTGTGAGAGCATAAACGAGGAATTGGTGAAGGTAATAAGATAATAAGCTTGTTATAAATATGACAAGATTATGTAGAATAGGTGCTCATGAGGAATAAGCATGTAGCAGAGTTTGAAAAAGGCTTATAAAGTGAATGGTAATGGAGTATTTCTGTCAATTTTAAGTCCAATGTTTGTATTTGCATCTGGCAATAAATGCAAAAAGACTGTTGTAATTTTATATTTCTAAAAAAGTAAATACAGATATTCCTTCCTACCGCTTTGTTGAAGTCGTGACCCTTTGAAATTCTGTAGACAATAATTGTAGCTATGACAAATTTACATGTAACCTGTGCAAGTAAGTAATATTTCCTTGTTTCTATGTGTAAATTTAAGCATACCTAGACATTCTTAAGTCTTTACTAGAGCTCCTACAAGGTAAATGTATTTCTGGATGCTGGTAAGAAACAAAGCTCTATGCAAATAATGTAAAAACTGAGATACTGGTGGAAATTTTAGTGCTAGCTACAGAAACACGCCCCACGCTCCTCCTTACTAGACAGCATAATTTTCTGATAACAGCACAGGTAGTATGAATACCTCAAGTGTTAGTCTAGCTTAGCTTTACTGAGAGATGTCATTAATCAAAAGGGTGCTTTTTTTTTTCCCCCTGAAAAAGCAATTCCAAGATGATGTTTGAACATACGATGTGATTGATAAGAGGCACATTTATAAAATGTCATGCGGAAGATGGGGGAGTAGCACCTGTGTTTGAGTGAATTAAATGCTGTTGGATAAAATAGCGTTGTCTCAAAGCTTAGTCCTTACAGAAATAGAATATTGAATTTCATGAAAACGTTTCTTATTCAAATTGAAATGAGTGGAAAGGCGTATTGGGGAGGTTGTTTACACAAAACCACTGATGTAATCCAAGAAAACGGATGCTGTAGTGGAAGAATGGTTTCCAGTGTAATCTGCTATTTTAAAGCCAGCAGACTTTTAAAGTTTTTGGCAAACTTCTGCAGTATATGCAGCAAGCTACATGAAAATCTGCCACTGTGTTTGTGATAGTCAGGTTTGCATATTTAAGGACAAAAGTTTTCTTTGCCTTCCAGGCTGAAAAAGAAAACCCAGGTCTTACACAGGACATCATTATGAAAATTTTGGAGAAAAAAAGTGTGGATGTGAATTTCACAGAGTCTCTTCTGCGTATGGCAGCTGATGATGTAGAAGGTAATATCTCTTATGTTGAGTAAGTGTATTTTAATTACACTGTTAACTAGGAACATTCATTTCTCTATGCCTAGTTTCAGAAGAGGTTATTTGTTTCTAATTAGATTTTTTCATCATGGGAGAATAATATTTGTATTTTCTGAATACCTCCTTTGCAGAAGTTATACCTCACTAAAAAAAACATACTTGACTAATAAGAGAAGCAAGCACAATGAATGTTTAGAACTCTTATGTGGGTGCGTAGTTCACCTTTGCAGTGCTAGCAACCAGGGAAAAGCATCTATGGAATAGAACTTTCACCTTCCTTTTCTCTGCTTCAAATCAAAAGCTGTAGTTATACTGTCAGAATGGGAGTATACAGCAGGCTTTACGTTATTGTAATACTGCATTTGCTTAGTGTACTGTCTTCAGTGTCTCAGATAAATTAAGATGGACTCTTTCCAACCTGGAATGATAAAGATAATTGTTGCACGGTGTTTCTGTTGATGCAGAGTATATTCACTGTGGCTTTCTGATCATGGCTATTTCTGTGCTGTTCACCTTGTAGGATAACACAGCAGTACTGTGGCACTTTGAAATGGTGTTTTTAACTGTCACTGGAGACTTGAGGAAAAACTAATGGTATTTTAAAATGTTTTCTTGTTAGAGTATATGATTGAAAGACCAGAACCAGAATTCCAAGATCTTAATGAAAAGGCACGAGCACTTAAACAGATTCTTAGTAAGATTCCTGATGAGATCAATGACAGAGTGAGGTTTCTTCAGACAATCAAGTAAGTTCTGCATTATCTCCTTTTCTGCAGATTGAGGGGTCAAACTTTTCATTTAAATGTGTTTAGATTTAAGAGATGCTAGCAACACTGTTCCTGTGCTTCTAAATGAGCGGACAAAGTTGAAGATTTTTAATGAGCCCTGTGTTGCCAGATCAAACTTGTTGATGCCTTGTTTGAATTCCTGCGTCGCTTCTCTAGCTCTTTGCATTTGGTCTTGCTACATCTGTCTGACGCTTTTTCTGTAGAGACTGTTTTAAGAAGTATTTGACTATTTAAATGGAGGTTACATTTAAACAGGATAGCTTTAGGATATTACAACTACCTTTTTATTTCCAAATAGGGACATCGCAAGTGCAATAAAGGAACTTCTTGACACAGTAAATAATGTCTTCAGGAAATACCAATACCAGAACCGGCGGGTATGTGCAATAACTTCTTATACAATATTTTTAATAGCTTAAGAGGGAGCATGTCCTTCTGATCAAAGGATGAGTAAGGGGAGCTTAACTGGCCACAGACATAACACTTTGATGACAAGATTGTTCTGTGGTAGGTCTTGGCAGTTTTATGGGAAGAGAATGATTTTTCTGTGTCTTATAGAAACGTTGATTTCTTGATGTAACGTAATGCTAGCTAATTTTTTAATCAGTTTAACCTTGAGTTTCTTACTGCTCTCAACAGTATGTGAACTAAGACTCTGCTCCTTGTGATTTTGTTTTCTTAGGCACTTGAGCATCAAAAGAAAGAGTTTGTAAAATACTCCAAAAGCTTCAGTGATACTCTGAAAACCTATTTTAAAGATGGAAAGTAAGTATGTTTTTGTACTAACATTTAATATAATGAAAGGCCCTGTTCAACAGGGGAAAATAGGACAAGCTTTGGGAAGTAATCACCTTCTTTGGGACTTGCCTATTTTTTTGTCCCACCTCTATCCTCAGGCCATCATGGCTGCTTTAAAATACTTTTTTTTTTTCCTTTAGTAATGCCTCTGAGAAAAGGGAAGTCTTGTTAAATGCACATGCATACAACACCCACGTGCCATATCAACTTTGAATTTGAATATGTGAAGTTAAATTTCCTGGCCCTGTGTGCTTTTTGTGTATATACAAGGACAAAAAATTTATGAATGCTTTATTGCAAAAAGTAATCTACCTATTTGAAATATCACTTGCAAACACTAAATATCTGTGCAGTGTTTTTTGTTTTACGCTTTTATTGTCCTTTCCTTAGAGTTCTTTATAGTGCTTCACAGTAGTTGGAATTACTCAGTTAATCTTTTTATATTTGAACATTTTAGCCTTCAAACTAAAAAGTCTTTTCTTTGTGGTTTTTTTCCCCCTCTTCTTACTGAAATTGGGACTAAATTTGGTTATACCAAAATGAAAATTTTAGACCTTGGTAGCTTTATGATTAGTAGACAGATGTACAGATAAGTTTTCATGTGAACTAGAACTAAACAGTCTCAGTTGATTAGAAAATGATTAGGAAAAAAAATGAGTAAAAGATTTGATGTGTTGTGCATGAACTCCAGCCATTCTGAGAGACCAGCTTTGTTTAGCCCTGTGTATAGTGAATGCTGGACTGTGTGCTGTGGGCAGAAACTTAGTGTGCTAGGTGTTATCAGTATTGCAAGAAATCCCAGGTGAGTGGTATTTCAAACCCCTGTGGAATCAGAAGTCATTTAAATCGATGAACTCCATGCTGAGTAAGATACTCAGCTTGCACCAGAAGGTAACAGCACTAAACAAAATAGTCACGCTCACAGATGTCATTACTGAGATGAAACTCAGTCACCCCACACCTCTTCCGTAACTTCCATATGCTTGTGTGCTTAGCATTTATTGAGGAAAGTTGCAAATTCTGAAATTACTGGGCAATCAAGTGTTCAACTTTGAGAAACCCCAGGTGTTTTAATGATCATCTGCACCACTCTTTCTTTTTTCTCAGTTAGCTAAAACCCCAGAATTAAATGATTGAGGTGTCAATGATGATTGAGAGCCAAAATCTTCATGTTCCTGCCAATAAACAGTCTTCCTAGGATTAGCTATGCAAATCAGGCTCTCTGTTTGCCAGCAGTGAGCTTCAGGTAGAGCACGGCATGGTAAAATATCAATATGTTTTCAATTTGCAGAGCCTAGATGCCAATATGTTTAGATGCTGAAACTTAATGCTGCAGTTATCAAATGACATTTTCTCTAAAACTGTCTGAAGCAATCTCTTTCTCTTTTAACAGGGCAATAAATGTGTTCATAAGTGCCAACCGACTAATTCATCAAACCAACTTGATACTCCAGACCTTCAAAACTGTGGCCTGAAAACTGTATATGTTGAGAGTTGTACTTTTCAATGGTGGATAGGGTACCTTTATATGTAAATTTTAAAGTTTTGACTGTATAAATTATCAGTCCCTCTTCAGGGGCCTAATGCAGGATTTTAAATGGGATTATTGCCATCTTACACCATATTTTTGTAAAACATTGTAGCTTAATCATAATCTCACAATGAAGATTTTGCATCACTTTTTGCTATTATCATTCTTTTCAGAATTATAAGCCAAAAGAATTTACGCCTTAATGTGTCATTATGTAACATTCCTTATAAGAATTGTAAATATTTGGTGTTCTGTTTCTGACATATTAACTTGAAAGCGGAAAACTGCAAGATTATGTATTTAACAATATTGGTGGCAAATATTCAATAAATAGTTTACATCTGTTAGACTGTCTTTTTCTATGTGAACAAAACTGCATAACTCATCTTTCTCGAACTGCAGAGCATTCATTAAATGGAAAAATTAAAATTATTTGGGTGCTTAGAGCTACTGGCAGTTCAAAACTATAAAATGAGGGGTTTTCTTTCAAGCTGAGATTTTGGTTGTGATCTAATACTAGACCAGAATAATTTTATTAAAATGCCTTTGACAAAATAATAAAGAACTGCAGAAGTGAGATACGCTTTTGTTTTTGATAGAAACTAAATCTCGCTTCTTTCGTGATCTTCTGTTGGTGGCGAGTTAACGTATTTTACTCTGAGACTATGCCAAGGCTTTGAGCAGAGGATTACTTGAAATAGATGCAGCTGACTCTACAGCAAAGGCTGAATTTAAACTATTAAGGTAACTGGGCTTTATTGGTACCCCTTTTTGGAGGGAGCAGGAGAGAAGACAGAACTCTTCCAGGTAGCACTAGTGATATCTATACTATGCATGCCATAAGGCAACTTTTTTTCAGGGATTGAAATCATGTGAGACCTCGACTGAAAAAAACTAGTCTGTGTAGGTGGATAAGAACTGCTGGTGGACGGATTCAGACTTTATTGTTGTGATTCCATGCTTATATTTCACAAGTTCTTATATCTTGCATCCCTCTTTCAAGTGCACCTTGCATTTGCTTTGAAATAGAATCTTCATAGAATAAACAAAAGTCTTCAAAAGATTCGTGTGGCCATAACTGATAAGTTTAGGGAAGAATGTGAAGCAGTTCATAAAGCTGTGCAGGGTGTTGCAGCTGGATCACTTCAGACTGAAAGAGCAAAATTGCTACAGAACTATTCCTTGTTGGGGTATAAATGATGAAGAGAAGGTGCTTCCAGACTTGTCTTGCACACTGGCCTGGTGCTGTATTGCTCATATGGGGCAAGTGCCTTATCCAGAGTATAACAGCAGGGTCTTTGAATTTGGTTATCTGCTTAAAAGATCGAAAAGAGGAGAATGGTATCTGCAGCCCTCCAAAATAGCTCTGATGTTCTGCCCTGTATCTGTGCATGGAAATGTTTCCTTGATGAAAGCACTGACTGTAGTGAAATGTAACAAATGTGAAGGAGAGTATTATGTACAAATGAGTTCTTGAGAATGTATGTTGTGAATTACATAAAGCTATTAACAGGACGTGGTCCTTCTCTTGCTGTTGAGGCTGTTTTATGTCGTGATGGTGGTGTGTTTACTAGCAAATTGAGCTTAGTGATTTGACAAAATGATGCACATACAATTTATAGTTAAAACTTTTTGTTATTAAAGCTTGGCTTGCTGAACTGTCACTTCTTGGAAAGCGGTAGAAGAGAAGTGATGTTAACAGCTACTAAGCAGGCAGTCTGACTAAATTAGAGTAATAATTCTAACTAAAAAGGTTGAGTAGTCTTCCTTGCCGATGTTAAGTTGTAGCACCTAAGGGCTTAATGAAAACTAATTAGGTAGGAGAAAGGCACCCAGAGTTTCTGATACTTCATTTGTTGTGAAGAGAGTGCTTTGTACTGGGGAGAGTGCACCAGTAAGGAGAGACCTAGAAGCTTGGGTTATACTTTGTGAATTGGACTTAATTCCAATAAAATTCAGACTTTTTTTTGCTATCTTCTTGTGTTGAGAAGGACAGTAGCTAGTGTTGGCAGTGATTATTTGAATGACACCATTTTTATATCTGCAGATGTGGTAAAAAAAAATAAATTTACAGATGTACAACTTGGGTACCAAACAAGATGCTGTGTAATGTCCTGATAATTGATTTCTTGAAGGTAAATTCAAAGAGGCGATAGAGAAATAAACTGGTCCTGTTCATCAGTTCTTCTGAAAACCTTGATTAGATAAAAGGTACTAAGCACAAGGCTAAGCTTCAGGTAGTCTGGCCAATACAGTTTTTATTTGTAACGTTATTGTGATTTCTTTTTGTTACCCTTAAAAGTAATGGAAAATTATTCATTGTAATTAATGCCTGGTAACAGGAAAACTTGAAAACTGCTGTCTTCAGGTCACACTCTTCTATTGTGTGCAGTGAATCCATATCTAGTGGTCTTATGAACTTTTATTTTCCACTGAGTATGAGCTGGGACATATGTCTGTCAAATGTTATTGTGGTATTGCACTTTATTATTCAAGTTACTGAGTAGCTAACTATAAATTTCTCTTCAGGATTTCTAATACAGCAGCTAGTGTTGAAAAATGCTATTAGAAAATCTCTGCTGTGAATGTGGTTTATAACTGATATGATGTTAACATACAGAAAACCAATCTAATAAAGAAAATAAAACTTTGTATATTTGTTAATCAAGCAAAGAAATGTCTTAATCACTTGTTTGGATCTTTCTCAGCCTGTGAAGAAAAGCTTAGATGGACTTATTTCTGGTTAGAAGCTTCTTGTTTTCATACTGATACAGAGTTTTGTTTAAAAGTCTGAAAGACGTGCCAGGTGCCTGGCTCAATATAAGCTTTATCTGGAGCTTGATGTGTCAAGTGTGAAATCTCAGCATTCTGGTGTCAGAACTTCCCTTTATCCAGACAGGAAGATGAGATAGCATCAGTCTTGATACTTAGCATTACCATTTCATATTATCTTATCTAGATTACCACTGAAGTGTTCCTTCCTAATGTTCTTCTGGTACCTTCCTCTGTACATTGAGGGAAGACATGCCTCATTTATTCTCTTGATTTTACAAAGGGACTGTGTATCTTTCTCTGAAGTGGGTGGGGAGTGGGGGAAAAAGTTATCTAGACAAGCTTGCCGCAAAGCTAAACTTGAGATTATTCCATTATGAAAGGAAGGTAAAGTAAATGTAATGATGTGTGTGACACTAATAACTGGATTTGGCACAGCAGTGATTATCATTTGCCTTTGTAGCAGAACTGGTTGTTCTACTTGAGAACGTTACTTCACCGTGCTCAGCCTGGCTCATCTTCCCATGGGACTCAGCAGTGCGTTCTGAAGAAGGTTTTGCAGGCAGCTTCCACTGGGGAGCTGTGGGTGCTCTTTTTGCTTTGCATAATGATTGGGTGCATTTTTTCACTTTGTCATTTTTCACTCTGCTGTTTTGGTTTTGTACTCTTCTTTCTGGGCACATGTTGCCTTCAAAAGAGACTAGTAGAATATGTGCTTCAGGAGCAGAACCACTTTCTAAAAGCAAACTTTGTGCTAAAAAATAGCACTGAAAAGATGTTCCTGGGACATCAAGTTTGGCTTCCTATTACAGGAGTTAAAAAGTACAGTATAATGTTGGTCATAAATCTGTCAAGTTCTATTTTAAAGCCAGCTTCTTTGTCCTCATTCCTCTTGTTAGATGTAATTTTAAAAGTCTGAAAGAAAAAAAAATCATCAAATATTGAAGTTTAATATGCTGCATAAATTTAATTTACGATGAAGAATTCAATAACCTTGTCCACAACCAATTGTTCTTTTTTAACTCCTCCTTTGCTTAGTCTTGGGATGAAATGTATACCACCTAGGACTTTGCTTCTTAAAGATATACAATGCCAAGCTTTTGGTACCTCTGCTCATTTTAGAGAGGATGGGGCAATGCTAAATTTGCTCCTTTGGAGGCTGAGACAAAACATCCCATGCTTGTAATGGAAGCTTGAACTTTTTGCAGTGAAATTCATTGGCGATTGTGTCTCTGAGGCAGAGGAGGAGGGGTTTGGCTCATCTAGAGCTTTCTGTGTTGGTGATGTCCCTCAGTTTCTCTGTCCCTCTCCTGCCTCACAGCTTGGTTATGGTTTTGTAGTCATAGTACTTCTGAGACAATGCAAAATGCTTCTGACTGGGTATGGTGCGTAGCAATGGTTTGCTGGATGGCACCGCTGCTTCTTTTGCACCTTGTGCTCCCGCTCAGGAAGCAGAACATGCTGCAGGGTCTTTAGGCAGCACGTTGAAAAAGAAAAAAAAGAAAAAGAAAAGCTCTCCACTAGGCATTTACACCAGGCTTGATTCGCAGGTGGTCATGTGTGATTCTCTTCTCTATTTTAGCATGCATTGCATGTCATCTTCACAATGTTTTTTACAAGATCTGTGCTACTACGTGTCTTTTTTTAATGCCTTTTGTGAGGAAAGTAAGCTCAGCAACACTTGAGGTGCAAGAATTGTTCGTGCTTGGGTTGTGAATTTGTAATTTAGGAGTCTACTGTTCCAGAAAATGTGCATTGTTTGGGGAAGATTAGTTTGGACAAAAAATTTTAGTGAAAAGTTCATCTTTGGTTAGACTTTGCTGTTGCTATTCTGTTGGAATCTTTAATCTCTGCAATCTTTAATTGCTATTAAACATCTGTAGGTGCTGCCTCTTTTAAGCTAAAAGACTGCCTCTTGGGAATGTTAAACTTTTTTCATTCTAGAGACAAAAGTGTTCTCCTTACTAAGTGTATTCAAGAAGGAAATGTGTTTCTTCAGTGCTCTAATCCCATCTCTGGTGACAAGGTAAGCAGAATAGATTTTCAGTTGTGGGTTTCTAACACTCGGATACGCTGTATAAATGTAAGTGAATTTGCATTTGGTATCATAGTCAAAAGGGTCATTGTACCTGATGGGTTTAATGATATTAGAGCATTTTTTTGCAGTGTTTCACAAAGCTAAAAAAAATGAACCTTAGATCTAAATTAGACATCTTTGACATTTTATTATTTCATAATTGTAACTATTAAGACTTTTTACACTAGGTAATTGCCTTTTTTTTTTCCCCAAGTTGCCTTAGTCTCCAAGGACAAGCAATGGGTGAAATTGAAGCCCGAGTGCCTCAAGTTTTAAAGAGAATAAAGTATCAGCTAAAAGTATAATTCACTTAAACTCCCTTTTTGCTGCTGGGTATCTAATCTCTGATAGAGCCACAGTGAAAAATGCTCTGGAGGAATTTGAAAGGAGACAGAGTTATAACCTTTAAGAAAATGCAGGGCACTTTCATGGTAAGTGAATTTTCTAATTAAAATGTTAATTGGAAGGATTTTGTCTTGCTTATCAAGGAAAATGTGGTAGCCATTTTTCACTGCTGTTTGCATAGCCATGTGATATTAATAATTTTGTGTGGCTTTCTGTAGAAAGCTTAAACAGAATTTTCTTAAGTGGTTTGGGAGATCAGAAATTCCTATCAAGGCTGTAATCCAGTAAGGATAATAAATACTGCCTGTGAAGGTTAAGAAGCATAAACCCAATCCTAGATAGGAGCTTTCTCTGAATCTAGGCAGTGTCCACAGTAGTTGTATCAAAGTAAATTTCCCATGCGTGCAACATTGCAGTTGTAGACTTAATTGTGACCAGTTAACCTAACACTAGTATATAAGGAGCAGTGCTGCTGGTCAGAGTTTTGACAAAACTCCAATGGAAGTTTCTCTGAAGCATCACAAAGAGCCTTGTTTGCTGCAGGTAATGGGAGAAAATAAATCCTATTTCTAGTCAGTAAGAATTTTAAAGTTTAACAACCAAAGGAAAACATAAGGCTGAATTTTACTTGCCCTTTTTACATTATTTTACATACTAAAAAACTCCAAGACACACATTTAACAGCAAAGCCTTGTGCAAGTCCATATTTTCTATCAGAAATACCTGAATGAGAGCTGAGGTGTTCTTTTCAAAAAGAAACCAAACACCTGCATTACCAAGATAGAAAAGCTAAGTAGGGTTTGTTTGTTGGTGGGCTTTTGTTATTTTTTTTTCTATTTTGTGTTTTTCTTTTGGCATAAGGAGAGACCTTTAGGTCATGAAATACAAGCAAAAAGAACTGCTGATGTTGCCTAAGGAAGTGAAGTTCAACCTGTTGACCTCTTTCTGTCTGGAGCTCTTTCTCATGATCATGCAATAATGCTTTGGTAATTCTCTGCCAATATAAGGAAGCAACTTGCATTAGCAGAGTAATGCATAAGAAAAATACAGCTGAGGTGCAAAAAAACCCTGCTGTAATCATGTCTGTTAGACACAAATTGAAGAGCAAGGCTGATGCGCTGGAATAATTAGAGATCAAACCTGCCATTTGGCCAAATCTCATTTACTGAGGTGTCAGGTGTGATGTGTAACCTTGTACTAGTGCTTCATCTGCAAGGACACCGAGCCCAGTGGGACATGCTTGGTGTTCTTGTGCTGTCTGTACTGGGGAAGGAGACCAACAGGCCCCCATGCCCCCACCCAGTCTGGGCTGATGTTGATTATTTTTACCCAATTATTGAAACAAGTCAATGAGCAGCTACCCCCAATATACATATTGCAGTTCTAAAATTTGTAAAAATCAGGTACATACCTTCCTTCCTGTTTAATGATTTTGGTACAAAATCATTCTTTATTTCTACAGGTCACGAATTTGTCTCTCAGTAGAACTCCTGAGTTTAGGGCAAGGATCTGCAGTCTCTCCGTTGAGGCTTGAGGGGAACTGGGCTGGAGAGTGCACTTGTGTCCCTGCTCTGCCCGTAGCCATTCTGTGCAAGGCAACAGCCTTAGCTCAGGGGCATAACTTTCAGCACAGGCTTCTCGTTTCCAACCTCTTCTGATTCTGTAGCCTCGGAGGATGCTTAAAATGGATGGAGTTCATTTGTACAAGGTACGCCTACACACTGCCATTTATTTTCATAGCAGCAGTGACTGGGCTTCGGTTTTTGTGTTCAGACTGCAAGCTCCAATTTCAGTTCTTCTCTGAGCTATTAGTCATTGTCCTTCGAACCTAAGTTTAGGTACAAGTGGAAAAGTTCATCATCAAAATTGCCTAAAGTAAAATGGATTTTACTAGGGGAATGGTCCAGCTGCAAAGTACTGTTGCTTCTGTTCATCTCTAGCTTGTCTCTCCCTCTGAATCAAGTCCCTGGAACTAAATTTTAGGCGTTGGCAGCTTTGTGGAGTTTCTGACTTCTTAAAAACTAATTCAAAACCTGTTCCTTCTGCTATTTGGGTGGCTTGCAGGCCAAACTGTTCAGCACTTCTGTATTTCCTAAAAGCTATTTGGAGGAGAACAATGTGGTAGAAATGAGTGGAAAAACTTGGCCTTTACAATTGTTTTCTGGAAACTATCCAAAGTGGTGAGTGTTTAGTGTTGGGGTGGGTTTTGGGGGGTGGAGGTCAGAGGTTAATGGTTACAAGTTAGTTATACCTTTAACATCTAAAGATGTTTCCATCTGAACTGATGGATGTGTGGTTACCTCAGCGGAAGCTGGATGAGATTTTTGGTTTTATATACTCTGCATTTACTGGTGGTTGGGATGACATTGCTTCTAATTGTCTTTCACTGTACTGTCAGTAGCATCTAACTATATGATACACACATTGTAGGCTATAGTGTATTATCAGGGTTTAATGCATGGGGATTTTACATGTTTTGGGTGATGTTTAGGATCAGTTGCAAGTCTGTTGCTGTTTTGCAGTATCTCTCCTTCCCACGAAGCAAAGGAGTTATAAAAGCTGCTGCACAGCTCACACTTTCATAGCTGAATTAGCAACAGAAAGGAAGGAGATAATTTTGTATTAATTTTATCCCCGAGCTATTAGAGTTCAAAAGTGCCAGCACACAATATACCTCTCTCGCAGACGATACACCTAAAACTCTCTACCTTTCAGTCTCTGCAGTATAAGGCTGCTTTTCTGCTGATACATCGTGCTGAAAGAACTCGAAGTTGGACAAAAGAACTCATGCTATTGGGAATGGAACTTGAGAATTAGAAAGGAGGTGTTTGAAAAACCATAATTAAGGATTGAGATTTTCCTTACAAAGAGCGTGACACTTGAATATTATTCCTGAGAGTTGCCTTTGTCAGTACTAAAAGATTTCCAGATGCAGCAGAGCTGGAAGCCTTTTTCTATAGGAAAGTGTTGGTGTGTAGGGAGTTCTGCACTGGCTTTAGCGTGACTGTAACTCCTGCTATTGCTCCTTCACAACCTCAAAACAATTGCTTCCTAGCCTAAACACAGTGTTGGTACACGTGTAGTTAATAAATCTGGTTTGCAAACACTGTCATAGTACACATAGTATACATATACAAAGTGTACCAACTTTTTCCCAATGTGTAGAGCATCAGTGAAGAGGTATCTCTAAGTTGAAAAGGAAGATCAAATCCTGTACCATTTGTGAGCGCAGAGAGGCTTCAGTTTCCTTTTTTATGTGGATCACTGTTGTCAGAGCCAGTTTGCTTCTTGTGAAAAATCCCTTCTTTGTGCAACAGTTTTCAATACCAAAGCCAGAATTGCCATCAGTGTGGCACTTTAAAAATAAATATACAACCCCTCTAATATCTTTTACCCACCTGCTGAATAATCAGTCCCAATTCTTAACTCTTCTCAAGAAGAAAAATTCGATTTTTTTTTTTTTTTTCCTGGACACTGCCAGCAAATTTGTGACACTGCAAGATTGATTACCCATTTTAAATGAATGAAGTCAGCTCTTATGTGGCATGTGACACAACTGGAAAGGTCTGCTGTGAATTGGCAGTCAGTATCCTTTCCACCCAGTGGGCAGCTTGAATTCCTACCTGTTCTGGCATGATAAAGTGGTAGCTGGGACAGAGCCTAGAAGAACTTCGATGTGGGGGCACACATATCCAGTCTGTACTGGACTCGTCAGTGCATTTGTTGGTTTGGTTTGGGGTTTTTTTTGTATTTCTGCTGTGTGGATGGCAAAAGTGGTCCCCCTTTCTTAAAAGCAGTGGATCAGTTGTTTTGTCTCTGATTTCAGTGCACTTTTGACACTGTAGCAAAGACTGGCAGAGAACAAGTGTGGTCCTGTAGTTTCAGCAATCGTAACCTTTCTCTGACCTTGATCAATGTGCTTAATTTCTCCGTGCCTCAGTTCCCTGTTCATTATTTAAGGAGCACACACAATGGGGCCCTGATTTCAGCTACATTACTGTAATAATAATAAAATTTTCCAAGCATAAAGGAAAGATTTGCAAGCCAATGACTCTGTCAGATTTGAGTGCTGCATAGTCTTCAGAATGAGAAACATTTTAAGGTGAGCAAAGGTAAATCACTTACAATATGGGAACATCCAAAACCTAGATGGTATCCTCTAAAGATTTTGGAGATGAAGTAAAATAAATAAGTCAGTATCTTTCAGCTAAAGAGTTCAGATAATTTTCTGCATGGATTATGTTGCCAGAAGAAAATCAGAGAAGCAAATACGGGAGGAGAATAGTCATAATTTGTAGAAAATGGTTGTGTGGAAGGTGAAAATCTTTACTATCTCATCAAAATGTCTACTGCATGTTTTCCTCCTGGAGCAGGAAAATGGTAAAGTATCTTACGCTGCTCATTCCTCACTGCAGTACCAGCAGAGGTGTGAGGTGGAACTGATCTACAGTTCTCTGTAGCTCAGCATTGCTCTGTGAGCCATGATGCTATATGGCCATCTTGCAGCCACCTACTGCTCCTGCCCTTGTGACCTTCCTCTCCTGGCTTCAAGCAGTGGCACTGGTAAGCACCCCAGCACGTATCCTCCTCCAAGACAATGCCAATGGGCACGTCTGCTTTATTCCAGATGCAAGGGCTTCTGGAGCTGCTGTACAATGCCCTAGCTCTCCTTTGCCAAAGAGAAGAATGGAGAGAAGAGGGTCTTGCCCATCCTTGCTATATGTTTAAATAGGCTTTATTTCTGTCATAGATGGAATTTCTGAGTCTCATCTTTTGTCTAAAGATCGAGAACTTGAATGAAACGTCATCTTTAGCATCTCTTTTAAAGATAGAGTAGGAGCTCTTAATCTTCATGAAAAATTGTTCCTAGGTGGTCTCTATTTCAAACTTATTCCAGAACTACAGCATTATTTATTGTTCTGTGATACCGAAAGTTGTCAGTTCAGAGCAGGGTCTTGTTACGCTTCATTTTGTGCAGAGATACAAGACAAATTAGAGGTGAAAGAGCTTGGAGTTCAAAACAGTATGACTCACAGAATAGGAAAGGAAAGAGTTTTGCCAGAGAGTACTGGCACAATGTAAGTAGAAACTAAATTTCTTTTGTTCAAACTATTGAATTATGTCACTTCTTTATAGACCAACCTGCTGCTGTAAGGGGAAAAAGTCCCATTGTTTGATTTCAGTGATAAAGGCTGTCAGGACAGAATGTCACAGAAAAATCACACAAAAGGAATATGACTTGCACTATCACATTAAATGAAAATAATTTTTTAAAGAAATTAGTCCCTTGATGTAAGGTGGTGGTGAGGAGCAGACTGACCTTTGACTTCAATCTGCAGTGTGATCGCACACTCCACCTCTTCCTAATCCTTGGCTCACATTACATGCTGATACCAGGGTGAAAGTGGGGCAAGCACTATCTAATGTCTAATCTTTTGCTTCAGGCACTATTCATTGGAGCTGGCAGCATTTTTCCTGTACAAATTAATTTAAAAATTGCATTTAAAAAATATTACATTCTGTAATTGAGACAAGTTGTCCAAGGAAGCATGGAATGGAAAAAGGAGGAAAGTGGGAGGAAGATGGCGGTGTCAGATGGGATGGAGCAAAATGTTTTTACATGAAGCACCCTTGTGTGTTAGGCCTAGGGCCCCAGCTCTGAGGATGGCTTGGCACATAGAGCCTTTGTGGTTAAATATGTCCTTTTAATATGGCAAATTGTTCGGTTTTGGCTAATCGAGGCTTAAATGCTGTGTCTACAGAAAATAAAAAAATGAAACAGGGATGCATATCTTGGAAAATCTTTAGATCGTCTTGGTGTAGTACGCATGTACTAACAATATCTTTTTTTTCTCCTTCTTACTACAGAGTAGTGCTTCTACCAGCCTGACCACTGGTAGACCTGAAGATGATGTTTTGAGAGTCCTATGCTGGAGAAGCAGCAGATTTGTTTTCCTATCTCAGTGAGTCTAGGCAGATTTGTTAGCTGCAGAACATCTCAGAGTTGTACTTTGATTGAAGAACAATTGTGGTCACCAGTGAGAGCCATGAGAAAGCATCCCATGATTCCTCTCCTGAAACAGGTTAGATCAAGCATCCTCACTGCTTTTAGAGTCAGGAAAGAATTTTGTAATGATAATGGACAGTGGTAAGATGACTTGGGGAAGTGTGTGTGGTTCTGGCTACCCCTGTTCGGAAGGATTGCCTTGAATGGAAACGGAACCCAAGAAGGGCAGTTAAGAAGATCAACAGAATTGATTAATCTTTTTTTTTGTGAAGAGATTAAGGATTTGGCTTGTTAAAAACCTAATCAAGGTCAGAAGAGAGATTATGAATCTCTACTTAAGTATTTGGGATAGATAAAAAGAGAATTGCGTAGCTAGAAGCTGATATGATTGTATGATTGAATTATTATACCTGTATGTTGACAACAGTTTTGTTAGTTATTAAAAATGGAGTTTTGTTCTTATTTGAGGAACAAGTTGTGTGTTCTCCTGTACACCATATAAGGAGAAAGGACCTAAATGGCCTTAAGGTGGAATTTTGAGTTCTTGGAAGACATTGTATAACTGAGCAGGACAGTCTGGGGACAGGAAATGAGATAAAGTCTATAAATACCTGAGGCTTATCTGTACCTAAGGGAAGAGGGTTAAAGGCTATTGGGCAACTGCTTTCCACACAGATATTTGCACTGTACCCATCACGTGCTTTCGCTGGTCACTTGTTGGGGCCATGAATTCACTTTTCCCTTTCCTCCACTACTGTAGTTTCTCTTTTTTTATTTGTTTTAGGTGTGCACACGTGTCCGAGCAGGATGTTTGGGCTTTTCTAACTTCCTAATGCAATAATTTGGCTGCAGCCAGCTCCAGGTACTGGTGCTCCTGCTGGTGTAAATACTTCAGCACCTGGGCAGTGTAAATTCATTGAGTATGTGGAGATGATGTACGAGAGGGGGTGTAAGATAACAGCAATTCCCTTTATCATTCTGTAGAGGTCTTATGAATTATAAATTGCTTGCAAGTGGGTTGTGACCTGGAGTGTGTGATGAGATGTTGAATGGATGAACTGAAGCTCCAGTCTCATGTAAAGCTAAGTGAGCTGCTTCAGCCACAGAATTATTTCAGATTAAGTAGTGCCACTTTGGACTGATTGAAACTAACTGTAAAAATGGATCAAAGTTTGTAGCTAACTAATAAAGTAAAAGTCTGTATATCGGGGGAATATTATTAAAAAAAAATCAAGATTACTTAGCTCAACATTTGCAAAATAAAGTTTTACTCTTGCTCCACTTAGAAATTTAATTTTTAGGCATTGATTTTTTTTTTCTTTGAAGTCTGAATTAAAACATTTCTGATAGAAGAAAACTCATGATTCAGAGTGAAGACTTTTTTCAGACATCATGATGAGAAAAATTTTGTTTTGTTTCCTTTTGACTTCAGGTTTCATCTATCAAGACACAATGTGACTTATTCTGTCTCTGCCTTTCCTGTCCTGCTGGCAAAGCATTTAGTGTTGATTGCTTAGCATCTTAGAAAATCAGGGTATATTTACACTTCATAAAGCTTTCTCATCAATGAAGTAAGTTATTCTTCAAATGTATCATATTCAGTCTAGACCATCATGATAATGTAAAATATAGAGTAGCAGAAATAGCAGCAAGAAAATAATAATAAAATTGATACAAGAAATAGTTGTGACTTTTCTACACAAGTATTATGAAGCTGAATTTCAGCTAATTTCTCTTATGTTAATTACTTTAATATGTTAAATACAAATATTAGTAAATTCTGGTCCTTATTTAAAAATAAAAAAAATAATAAAAATTAGTCAGCATTTACTAATATAGGCAGGAACCTTGTAATGAAGAGATTGTATTCCTAACTTCATTCTCCACTGCCCTCCCTTTGCCCCTCCCCAAAGTACATTCTTCGTACTAGTAAAGAACAACCCAAGAAACCTAGGTAACAAGTGTGCTGTAGGGTAATTGCCTAGGAGATTACTAATGTGATACAGAAGCTTCCAGCCAATTTCACCAGACTGGGTTGAGCCCAGCAACTAAAAATCGTTACCATCCGACAGCTACTCAATAGATCATATGAAATAAGTTTGTGGTCTCAGGTGTCCAAAGCTCACACACACCAGCCCCACTCCCATTAGAACTGCAATTAATTTACACCTTTCAGAGCTTCAGCAGAATGACTGGCCCTTGGAGAAGGCAATACCATGCTATATTCCCCAGGGAATTGAAAAGTGTTGAAATTACCTTTTTTTTTTTTGAGCTAAATAGAATGTATGAAATTCACTCCTGTCGATACAGTTGATTATAGCAAGTGGTGGCATATACATCTCATCCCTTATCCTTGGTGGAATAAACTCATCCCCGAATGTCAGGGAAGTCTCCAGGACTGTTAATTCTGTCTAAAGTTCTAAATTATTATTATTATATTATTTCTTTTCAAATACTGATCTTATTGAATCATTATTACATGTTATCTTTCAATATTTATGATGAGATCAGGGCTGGTCTCCGAACATTTTTGTGTCAACTTCAAAGCTGTCTCTATATATTAAAAGACAAGGCTGATAAGAAATAATATTTGTGCTTATTTTGTACTGGTAAGTCAAAACTACAGATGGGTTACTTTAATATATGATAACAAGATATTTGGGGACCTTTAAGAACAGGTAGCATGGATAGAACTCTGAATAAAAACAGTTTGGCTCCTTGGTTAATACAATTTTAGAGTTGTGAGCAACAGAAAATGTACTGAGGTTATCATCTTGCCTTTTTAGAGTCCACATGGTGAAAGGGGTCAACTGAGAAGAGATTAGACCAGGTTCCTGTAGTCATCAAACATACTCCTACCAGTTGGTAGCTACAATAACCAGTGAATGGCACAGGGAAGCTTCTGTATTAAACCATTTTGTTAGGGGGATATGTAAGTTTGTGCTGGGTTTGGCTGGGGTAGAGTTAATTTTCATCATGGCAGCTGGTGTGGGGTCCTGTTCTGGATTTGTGCTGGGAACAGCAGGGATGTGTTGCTGCTGAGCAGGGCTCACACAGATTCAAGGCCCCTTCTGCTCCCACCAGTGAGTAAACTGGGTGTCCACAAGACGTTGGGAGAGGATGCAGCCAGGACAGCTGACCCCACCCGAGCACAGGGATATACCAGCCCATATGATGTCATGCTCAGCATTCCAGCCCCTATGACAACATATAAAGTTAGGAGGAGGAGGAAAGGGAGGACATTTGGAGTGATGGCATTCATCTTCTCAAGTTATGCATGATGGAGCGCAGCTCTCCTGGGGATGGCTGAACACCCCTGAGAAGTGCCCAGGGGAAGTGGTGAATGAATTCCCTGTTTTGCTTCGCTTGTGTGCATGGCTTTTGTTTTAGCTGTTGAACTGGCTTGATCTCAACCTATGAGTTTTCTCACTTTTACCCTTCCAGTTCTGTCCCCCATCCCCACTGACAGGGGAGTGAGTGAGTGGCTGTGACGGACTTAGTTGCCAGCTGGGTTTAAACCATGACAAAATTATTTAATGCCTCTTTTTTTTCCTCTTCTTTATTTTTTTTTTCCTTTCCCTCTTTGTGGTGTCTCTTCTAAAGCTGCTGGTTTTGCAAGTAAACAGATCTGTTTCTATAACCCAAATTCCAGCAAGAACTGTTCTTGGTACAGACTGTACTGGCTGCTTATGCAGGAGCTCTGCTATGTACCAGCTTTGATATAAAGGATCAGCAGGAAGCCATTCTAACATTTGGAGATACTAATGTTTGGACACTCGTTAGCACTTTAAACATAATGTCATAATTGTATTGGGATGGAAACTATTTTAATTCAGTTTAAACTGAAAAATATCTCACTGAGTAAATGAGGAGGCGGACTCCTCATTCTTCTCATCATAATCTTTTGTAGAGAGTGGGTATTTTTTTTATAAATGTAGATTTTTTTTTTGGCAAGAGTCTTTCCAGGCTGAGGGAGGTTGTGATGGCACATCATATATATTTTAGGGCAATAAATGGATGGAAAAAAAATTGTAGTCAGGTGAAAGGACAGTACTGGCAGAAGAACATGTATAAATTGGCCTTGAATGATTTAGGTATGCAATTCTTATTAGGGCAGCTAGTTTTAGTACAGCTGTCCGGTGGGAACTATAAGATGAAAATACAAGCTATAGGACAAGAAAATGGCATTACTGCATTTAAGTGAGAGATTATCAAATTTCTGGAAAGACTTTATAATATATTGCTCATGGCAGCACAGGTTTCAACCCACTAGCTGAGGAGGTTTGTTCTAGTGCCTATGCATGACCTGAATGAAATGCAAAAGTAGGAAAAATAGATCACCAAATTATAAGGCGGTGGGAATTACAGGGGGAAAAAAAAACCCTCTCATGTCATTTAGTCCATTCCCTTGACAGCAGAGAATATGAATTCAGTCTCATTGTTAGAGCTTTTTCTAATATTCAGGATAAATTATCCTATCCCTGCTGCATACCATTCCTCACATTTATAATCATTGTATTGCACTAAACAGGGTTTTTTTTTCTTCTATTTATGTTGACTGCCTTCAATGGCTCGCACACTTTATCACCTCCTTATTTGTCACATACCCAAGTAGTACATGTCAAGGTTTTTCAGAAGAAAACCTTCTGTCTCATTAAGGAAAATCGCCCCAGCAGTGATACTAAAATGTAAAGATCTGCCAGAAAGGGATTTTTAATAATATGGGATCTCCATACTGAAGTTGGTGCAACTACCCTGATAAACATCCTGATTTGAAAACTCAAGGTTGACAGAACTTCCCCCCCCACCCCCCCCTTTTAAAGAGGTCTGTCTTTGGTAGGTACGAGTTATTTTGTTCCTTGCTCTAGTTTCCTCCTTTGAATGATCAGCCAGCTCTTCGTAAGAGGGAAAGATCAAATGATCTTTCCCCTCACAATGTCCCACTATTGCAGTGAGAAGTTATGATTGCTGGAGTATGTGCAAATTCATTAATTAGGCTGTATGAATTGGTTTTCATCTTATTATAAGATAACTTTGGGGACCAGATCCCTGTGCAATGAAACTCCCAAACCATGGCAGTTATGCTGCTGTGGACCTGCCAGGGGAGTCTGCTCCCCGAGGAACGTTTTGCTGAGTATCTGGATGCTGCTGAAAAATGTCTAAGAATGAAGTCAGTCACTGTCAAACAGCTGAAAATCGCATGCTGTGCTCTTTAAGACAGATTTAGCACTGCAGTTTTCAGAGCAATATCTGAGTGCTCCCCTTTTGAGCACTACCATCAAGAAACCTGTTCCATCTCAGTCTTGTCCTTTTCCTCAATTTTTCCCTCTATGAAGTTTTTTAATTTGTTGTAGAGTTTGATGTTAAGGAAATTACTTTAACATCACCTTTTAGTCAGACATTCTCTGAGGAGCACGACATACAATACAATTTAGTCAGAAATGAGTTTATGTCTCTGTAACAAACTGCAAATTACCAAGCTCACGAAACACAACTTCTCATAAATGCCATTTACAACCTTACAGATTCAAGTCCTTGAGCAACAATCAGGTTTTTAAACTTCCTTATTCATCTTTCTGCATGGACTGAAGAACAAAAATCAAAAATGCATTTGGGCTTTAACTGGATAAAATAAGATGAAGGTTTTTCAGGTAGTTGTGCATTTTGATCCTGTAAGCATCGCGCTGCAGAGTAACTGTCTTTGTGGAAGAATAATTAATGTATATTGTAAATGTTAGATACCAGTTTTGTTCTTCTGTATGCTAAATAGCATGGTAGCATGGACAAAATTGGGGTCATTTATGAGAAATCACTTCAGAACTGTATTTAGCAATAAACAGAGATGGTTTAGAAGTAGTAGTTCAGCTGTTCACTCTTTCTATATGGATTCTAGCTATATAAGCTATATATCCCATGTAGCAGTGCAGTGTGTTTTACCACAGGGGATTCCTTTCTTGGCCCATTCTGAAACAGAGGTTCTCCTACAATTTTGAGCTCATAAGTGTTGATGCTGCTGAATGCCTCCCAGGATTAAATGTACGTTACCCACCATGTTGTCAAGTAGATGTCCTTGCTTTCCCTGGAGTTATCTAATATATGCGAAGAACACTGGCGGGTCTCCAGAAACACACTTAAGCATGTGAACAGTCTTGTATTGAAGCATGAGTGCCAGGCACCTTGCAGGATCCAACATCTCTGGGACATAAACTAAATGCAGTTTCTTGTAATGTGGGGAGCTTCTTTAATGGTTGTGGTATCAGCCTGCAGGTGAATCATCAAATAATGGTTTGGGTTGGAAGCGACCTTAAAGATCATTTAGAAGATTAAGTTTATTATCTATCTTAATTATGTGCCTCATCTGTATGGATAAATTTCTTGATATATTTCCTCATAGTTGCATATAGTTCTTCATAAAATGCATTTATTTCAAATGTAACTGGTGTTATTAATATGCTAGTGCTGGTGGAGAGAGGGACACTCTCACAACTATTTCAGATTTGCCCAAGGAGGTGATGCTCTTTCTTTCCACTCTTGACTCATCTTAATTGTGATGCTAATTTTTTTTTTACCTAATGTTCTCTACTAATTTACCGTGATTTATTATGATGGCTCTGATTGTGTATTGTATCAATATTTCTTTTACCTGTATGCATATTACACATCAGAGTGACTTATCGCATCAGTTAAACTGTGGCTCTTCTTTCAGAAGACAAATTGTCTTCTGAAAAGAGAAGATTTAGTTTGGAAAATAATTTTGGTGAAATATCAGGTAATTGAAGATGGAATTAAAACTAAAAACATTATGATTACTAGAAGAGTAAATGTTTAGATATTAAGGTAATGTATCAAGGGCGTCATCCACCCATTTTCTGAGAAATGGGGTAGTTCATTAAGTAAAATCTGCCTCTTCTGGGTGGCCTCCTGCAGCAAGAGACCCAAGGAAAATGCAGGGGGAACCCTGTTTGCAGGAGCCTGCCTGTCAGTTCCTTGTCTGCATTTATTTATTGATGTCTTGCAGCTCTGTTTGCAGGAATGCTACAAAGAACGGACCCCCCGTCATCCCTGCAGAATGGGCAATTGCTGATACTCTGGAGCAGTTACTGCCATAGGCTTATTAAAAGCCCTTTACAACATACCAAGTAAATATTGGTTTGGAAATTGCCTGTTCATTTATGTGCACAGCAGACCATGATATTTCTGTCTAAACCACTAGTCTCTTGCATCAACTCCTTTATGATTCCACAGGAGATTTTTTCCATATCGCTTCCTAACCGGTCTTATTGGCTGCAGAGCTCATGTAGAATATTTCCAGCTCTCTGGAGACTCTTCCAAAACATAGGTCTGCTAATGCTGATGTTTCAACTTTTCTCTGCTAATTCTAATTTCTTCCTGTGTACAAGAGCAAGAGATTTTTAGACATAATGGCTTTGCTTCCTCTCATTTTCCTGATTATAAAACACATATGTTTCAATGCAGACACATCAAATGAGAAAGGCACGGACTGTGGCAAAGAAAATGAGTGTGATTCATTAGCTGAGACATTGTGTTGAGATCAGGAACAAGCCTGAGCGCAAAACGTGCCCTTTATCTATTTGTGACCTTGGTTAAATCACTTGTTTTCTAACACCCCCCCGCCCCGCTTTGAACATGCAGTACAGAAGCCTGTCTAGACAAAGACTGTGTCTTAAGAATAGATGACTACAGCGGGTCTAATGGGGATCAGTGAGATGAATCCCCTGCAACTGGAGGCACCTCTGCACTAGGTGCTTTGTTTCAGGTGTCCCCATGGCCCTGCTCCACAACCACATCTATCGCAAGTCGCAGACCTCTGCAGCTCCGTACGACAAATGTGAAAACGTTGGTAAAGGAACGTGTAAGCCACAAAATATAATGTGCCAGAGCAGGAACAGAATAGCCCTGGAGTATATTGTGTATTCATGCAATGAATAACAGTAGGACAGGGCCCTGGCTATTGATACAAAACAAATAATAATGGAAAATGCTGGTTGACGACTCTTTAGAAAGCAAACCAATATGTGCTTAGCAGTAGACGAGGAAAATAATAAGCAAGACAGACCTTCTGCAGCATGAGCTGTTCATTTCTGAATTGCATTCTGAAGCAAAAACTGGAGATAATTGGTGATTCCTCTATTATGTTCACAGGTGTTGAAGATCTGGGGCATTCAGCATCAGCTGTGCATCCAGAAGATTACTGGCGTGTTCCCAGAGATCTGAAATTCCAGTCTTCTCTCTATTGTAATGAAGCTCAGAGATGCCCCTTCACCTCATTTAATAATGAATTGATGTTACTGCAAATGGAGCAAGAAACTAGAAGAAGGGTCACAGGCAGCGGGGCATGTGTTAGTTGTGTCCAGTGCAGTTCAGTCTGGAAGCAGGTAAAGGAAAAAGGCAAACAAACCTTTCTGTGTTTCCTGGGGCGGGGGGAAAGCTTGAAAGTTTGTCCTTGGATGTGATTTCAGAAAGTTCAGAGGTATGAAAAGAAACAAGTCTTTACTTTGGATAGGAGATTATCACACACTGGTGTAGCCTAATTGTGATGTTTTGTGACCTTCCTTGGAGAGAAATATGGGTAGTCTGCTTCTCCTGAATTTTGGTGGAACTGGCATGCTAGCTCAAGTCCTCCAGCCTCTTACTTTTGAAAGGGGTTTAGTTTCTGATAAAGGTTCGGTGATTCAAAGAGATACAAAATCTTCATCTGTCCTGTGCTTCAGTGAAACAACCAGAATAGAAATAAAACTCCTAATCTGAGATGTTCAAGGGTTATCTCTAAGGAACGCTGCTCTTCATGTGGCTGCCAATCGCAAATGAACTCAGTTATAAAATTCCTCTTTATTGCCACCTTTCCCTATCCCTGAGGTTAATTCTGAAATATGCATGAAATGTAATTAGTGTGGATCCATTTCTGCCAGCACGTTTTACACAGTGGCTTACAGTGGCAGACCTGGATGTATTCATACGAAAATGATTCAGTTAAATGTAATACCACTTGGTATGCAGCATGAGTGTTGTTTGTCTTCACAGTACTTTAATGATGCACTGCAGTCTTTGGTATCGAAGCACTACCTGCATCTCAATGAAGAGCCCTGGTTGCTATACAGGGCAACGCCTCTGATAACGTTTTCTAGAGCTCAGCCCAAACAGCATCTTTTATCTACTGCTTGAGATGCAAACCTCAGAGCATATTGTGTTCTGATAGGAGGTATTGTGACTTTTTTCTTCACTTGGGTGAAAATGAATATTTATAGCATGGTAGAGGTGCTACTATCTGATTAAAAAACCCCAAACAACCCAGCCCAAAATGAAAGAAAAGCAGCCAGTGATCTAGTTTGCTGTCAAAACCATGTATCTGTGCCCACCTGCCTGAAAGCACAATTGACAATCCTCTCCCTCTGGAGAGAGTTTTCAGCTTCAGGAAACAAATGTTTCTTAAACACATCTCCTAAAGCTTTAAGAGAAGTTCAGATCATTTTAAACTCTGTTTATGAGAAGTTACTTTTCTGTTCCATTAATGGGGATACTAACTTCTTCAGAGCCTGCATGGTTAGCAATTATCCCTTTACAACATTTTTGTCAGCCATCACCGAGTGATTCTAAACCAGCTTTTAGAATCGTTGGAGCTCATGCTGGTAAATTGTAGGCAGAGTTGTCTTTCCCAAATAGCTTTTGGTGCACTTCACATCTATCATCTTCAAGTGTATTTGTATTTGGATCAGGCTCCAAAGGCGAATACTTGAGAGTTTGGTTTTATTTCCTGTCTCGGGAAGCTGAATCAAAATGTCACTTACCAGTGTGTAAGCAGAAAATTGTTTTGTCTGTAGCTCGGTGTAGATGCATCATGCCATAAGAGGAAACCAGCGAGCCAGAAGAGGTAATGGCAACATTCTGAGACACCTTATGGGAACAAGTATATGGACTATGTCAGAACAGATAAGGACATACAGGACTTGGACTTGATGTTGGCATAGATGGGATACTGAAGGGAATGATTTTCAGCTATGGCAGGTCAGCCTAACTCCATGCAATGGCTGGAGAAGTTACCAAAAAAAGCAGAATCTTCAGCACTGGTGGCCTACCTGTTTATCAGCTATAACTGCTGTATTTGGGCAGTACAAGTTTTCTTGCACTTATAATTGACTAAGAGTTCTTCCTTTACTACCCTAATGCTATGAAACACACACATGCATTTATCGTGGCAGTAGCAGAAGTCTCGTGGGCAATGAGACAAATCCTGTATGTTTTCTGCTTAAGATTTAAAAGGGATGTGGAAGATTAAGTACAAACTTTTATTATTAATGAAGTGTTACTTACTGAGAGGGACAATGTTTCAAGGTACATTGAAATGGAAGGCTCTGTGAGCCACAAAATCAGAAAGGAAAGGATGACTAATTCCCTTAAGACAGCGGCACCACTGAGTGCTTTTATTCTGGGGACAAAAAACATCTATCAGATTTTTTTTGATGGTGATATTCAAAAGTTAGATGTGTACCTGAATTTTGGTGATTGATGTATGCTGATTTGACACTGAAAAGTGAAATGGATAGTCAATGTATGCTGATTTGACACTGAAAAGAGAAATGGATAGTCATTTGTGTTGCAGATCGCTGCTGAGAAGGCAATACCAACGTGGCAGCACTGAGCAGCCCTTGACTTGGAGGCCTCTGGCAGTGATGGGCTGAATGATGGGTCATTTTGATCTCTGTAGGCTATATGGCTTTTGGGGCCTCTTACTGCATATTTGTCGTGCTTAAAGCAGGAGTAATAGAGAAGTTGATACCCATGAACAGGAAAAAGGATAATTTTTCCTTTGGGATTCCAAAATATCACCGTATACAAAACTGAGGTTGAAAATCACGCCCTGGCTGAATGGAAAGAGCTACTGCTCAGCTAGTCTGAGCTTTCTATCAGGAGTATTCCCTTGTAAAATGAAGCCTAAATTTAAAGTCTGAAAAACTCCCTACATCAAGTTGAGAATAAAAAATGGTGGTTATTGGTTATTAGATTTTTTTTTTTGCTTGCTGTGCACCATTTATCTCTTTCTCTTATTTCTGCCCTTCCCATAACTCCTGGAGAGGTTCATGGAAACAAGACAAGATGTTGCTACAGTGTGATTTGGGAATAGATGCTTAAATACCACAGTTAATTCTGGCTGAAGTGAGCATCATGAATTTGACATAAATTGTTGCAGTTTTAGTTCATTTTTCCAAAATTAAACATTTCTCCAATAAAGCTTGTAATAAAGTAATACCCGTGTGAAGGAGAATAGAATCATCTCAGAAATGCTTAAAATTTGTGTTTGTTTGCCTGTTTAGATGAATCAGCCTCTTCCATAGAGCAAATCTGTCTTGCATTTATAAATGGATGTGATCTAGATTAGAGATTTATTTCCCTCAGGTACTGACAGTAGTTAGTGTCGAGATTTAAACCTAATTTCTTGCCCTATAGCTTCTGGTTTGTTATTACTAAAGCTAGCTTTGCTTTTTAGTGTCTGGAGCTGTGCCTGGATGTGAAGATAAGTACACCTAGGGCAGGTACCTGTGAAACTTCTGTTCTCTGGGCTGTAGATGTACATACATATTCACTTACACTGGGGTATGGACCTTTCATATCATCCCCCACTGTGGTTTGGGTTGTTTTCCCCTCTGCTATTGAGTCTTCTACTCATTCAATTTTAGATAGTGGTATTCTTAAACTGAGCACTGTCTGTCTTCCAATAAGTATGTCTATTGAGTTTGGCATATTCAACATCATCCATTGATGGATATAGAATTGTATTATATAAAAGTTCATTTCTTATCATCCTGGAACAGTGCCGCAGAGGGTTAGACAAAGCTGGGCCGTGTGCTCCATTTCCAACAGCAGCTATTGCAAAAATAGAGGTTTTTTCAGTTAGAATACTCTCTGCCTAGTTTAAAAGGCAAGATTTAACTACACAGCTCTACTCTGAAAATTGTTTGCAATTGCCAATAAATGTATTAATAAAAATACCTATTTAAAATTGCTTAAAAGGGGAGGGGGAAAAAACCCTCTTATCATCTCTCATCCAGAAAAACAGTCTTTGCAAAAGCTAGGAAGTGAGGCAGAGAATTGAAGGCTAAATTCAGTCCTATCTTCAGTATCCCAAGTGATCTAAACTGCTCCCACGTTGGCCATGGTAAACCTTCAGAGAAGTAACCGGTCTGCTAACTTTGCTATGAAGTGCATGTTAGATCAAGTACATCTTGAGTTTTACTGCTTTGCTAATCAAATCTCCCTGGAGCAATAAGAAAACTTTAGTTTCTAGAAGCTGTAACCATAAACTGCCCAGTCCAAAACCAATTTTCTCACTTTTCTGACGTTCTCTCATATCGAGGTACAACCACGTTTTCTGGGGCTGTTGTGCCTTTATCTGACAATTGTGACATAGCAACAGAGCTTAAGAACATGTCTGTTCTCTTGATTTATCTTTTTTTTTCTTTTTTTTTCTATTTATCACTAGGTCTGAACTTCTCTCCCACACTCCTTAAATTACCTTGGATGAGCTGACCGTAAGCCTCTGTCTACTGGATGCCAGCCACAGAGGAGAAGTGGGGTCTTGGGAGGCAGCCCTGTGCCATTAGATGTTGCTCTAACATATTAAAAAGTTCTGGTAATGGAGTCTCCATTAATTTCTCTAATAATTTATTCTAGACCTATGTTCTCCTATTAAAAAAAAAAAAAAGGCTCTTAAAAAGCTTTTTGTAAAATCTAACTGGATTTTATTTCCTGCAATTTGAGGTCCCTAGTGCTGGTCTGTCCTCCCATGGTCACGGACAGCAGTAGGTTCCCTTCTTACAGTGCAACAGCCTTCAAGCAATTAAAGCTTGTTATCAGATCTTTCCTCAGGCCCCTCAATACTAAAATAATCACATACTTATGCCTCATTGCTCTCTTTGATCCAGATTTTCCATAGACCTCTTTTCAGCACTGGGCTGGTGGTGCAGTGGAAGGCTCACCAGTTCTAACGCTTCACAGGCTTTGCAGACAGGTAAATATGTTGTCAACTGCTGGGTTTTGTAAGAGAGTAACAGCTAAAATAATCATAATTTCTAATTCTGCCTCCACTGCCAGGTAGTAACTCCCAGATCTGTGTTGCCAGATCCTTCCATCATCCAGAGGGGAAGTGAAGTCACTGAAGAGAGACAGACTTTCTGACGCAGTGACGTAGCACGCCTACTTGGGTAGTCAATCATGATGATGACCCACCTGCTTTGCTCCTCTCCTATAACAGTTTTGTATTGGTAGTTACTTAGGAGAACTTCTGCCTAATATCAAGATCTATGAAATTAGCTGCTGCCTGGTGCCGTGGAAGGCCATGATGTGTGCTGCGCTCTTGATGAGGGAACGATAACCACTGCTCGCCTCCCTGTAACCTTTGCTGCTGACCAGCAATATGATTAGATTATTCCTGATTATTATTTTTTCTGGGATGGAAGTAGTGCTGTCTTGTTTTAATTTTCTCAGTTCTTTTCTCTCTCTTCTAGTAGATGGGGAGAGCAATTGCCTTCTAAGGGTTCCCGCTATTGTGCTTTTTGCTGCGATTCCTCAATGAGAATTGCTCAGATTTTTGAGGTTCACTGGTCAGACTTTGAAAACACCCGTGCTGCCTGATTATGGTCTGAGCTACTTCAGGGAGAGCTACTTCAGGGAGAGCTCTTCTCTCCTTGGTGTTAACCACCTGCTTTACATCTTTAATAAGATTCTCTTACTCTTCTTACTATCTTTGCCACTGGCAGGTTGGTTCTTGCTGTAGTGCACCTTAGGTTTATTTTTAATTTTATTTTTTCATATTTCTTTAGACTTTTTGTATGATTGTTTTGTTCGGTGCTCTTGATTCTGCTAGTTGCTCATAAAGCTCTAATATATATATACATGGAAGTATGTATAAAATCTTCTGAAATTAGTGGTCTGTGGTGAGTCATGAGAGCTCCCATTATATGTTTTTCCCTCTAACCTTTCCAGCATATTTTTGAGAAACTGCATGATTTCCTAATATGCAAGATAATCTCTCTTCTTTTCCTTTCAAAGCAACCTGTGACCCCTCAGCATCCTTCAATAACTGGCAGAGAGGTTAAGAAAATATCAACACTTGTATTAAAAAGAAATTTGGTTATAATCAGAGTTTAGGTTTTGCTCTGCTTGATATTTTTTTAAGGGCAGAAGCAGCCTTGGTAATTTGTAAGTATGAAGTATATTGCTTCTCAAATAGGTTTAAGCAATTAAATAAGACCTGCTAAAGGGCAGCTTCTAAAAGGTTAGTTATATTTTTTTATTTTATATTCAT
>JANHFX010001587.1:52661-71010 GCA_027560015.1 Chloroceryle amazona | reverse complement strand
TTTCATTTTCATTAAAGCTGTTCTAGTTTCCTTTTCTAATCGCTAAGTCTCTCTCCCTTATTCCCTTTCTCTTCCCCCTTTGGGGAGGGAGGGCGGGTTAACAGAGAGCATCTCTTATTCGTCTACATCATAACAGGAAATGTCTAAATGACCAGCTTAATAACTTTGGTCATGTCATTAAATAACAGACAAACAGATGACTCTCTTTTACCAATTGCCAACCTCTAATTCTATATTTATATTAATTGTCTAGTTATAAGTTTAAATTTATATTATTAATTTTATATAACAATACCTGCTCTGTAGCCAATAGCTTTTATTTTGGACTTCAGTACCTGAACAGTAGTTTCTAAAATGCTGGTGGATTCCTGAACTAATATTTTAAACTTATAAACTGCTATGTACCTTTTTTGTAGTGATGCTTTTGAAGAGGCATTCTAAACAAATAAAAGGACCTGGTAAGGATTATCTTCATGTATTAGTGTATTAATATACCTCTTGGTAGAACAAAAGCAAAAATAGATTATAGGTTTTCTTTTCTTGGAGAGCGCTAATACTGAAAGTAGAGCAGTTAGCTCGATAAATGGCAGTAATATTTTTGTTACTTTTAAACAGCCTAAAACCAAACAATTTTTCTCAAAACAATGGAACTGGAAGCCAGCAGTGCTAAAATCATACTGCCGGTTTTCCTTTAGTCCAGTGAGTGAAAATCAGCTCTGCAGGCTCAACACGGTGAGCATGCAGCCTCCTCTGCTACAGCAGTGCTTTATAGCTGGCTGTCTGGTGAAGACAACCTGTGCTTGAGGTACTTGACTTGAAAAACAGGATTCCGGGAAAAATGTAATCACTGAGAGAACAGAACAATTTACATAGAGACAAAAGTACAAAAGGCAGATTAATGACATTCCCAATACCTTGTACCTCAATGGGTCTGTGCCTTGGTAGAGCCACCTGCCTGCAGAAACCCAAAGGCTGGTTACAGAAGTAGCGGCTTAGAGTTTGGATAAACTCCAAAGAAAGAGTGACAACAAGCAAACACCTAACTACAAGACACACAAGCAGAAAAGGGGAGTTTTAATGAATAAAAAGAAAAATCAATAAAGAAAATAGGCAGAAGTTATTCAAAACCAGGAGAAAATAGGCAGGGTTTTTAATACATGGCAAAAGAAAAACTTGTAAAGGTTAAACTGCTATAAAAAGAGGCAATTAGGGCAGAAGATAAGAAATTATGAAAAAATAAAAATAAAAAATTGTACCATTTCCTTCCTTTCTCCTTCTGTCTAGGATTTTTCTAATTAGCTCAGCATTTGAGGACTTCAGTTTTGCATTTTTAGTGATGCATTTATTGTGTGTTTATTTGGAGTATTATGTGGTACAAATGCTAAATAAGTATGATTGTAAGTGGTTAACAGCCCAAGTGCTAGCAAACATAGATCCTCTGACACAATGACATTATGCAGATTAGCATATGCCTATTACCTACTAATTCATCATCAGTGGTCGATCTGTAAATAGTTCAGCAGCCACCAATGAGGAAGATAAAGAACATGTTGTATAGATTTTCCTTCTCTTAATAGGGGCCTGGGTAAAGTCCACGACAGATAACTTGTGATTTAGGACTGACATTGCTTACCCCTGAATTAACGTCTTTAAAGACTTTAAAGACCTGATAAAGTGCAGGTATCTGCAAAGCTATCAGTCTGATAGCTCTTTAGCTTGTACTAACAAAATTTAAAGGGTGGGGAGGGGAGGAGAGATGGAAAAGGAAATAGGATGACTAGAAAGGAAGGTTTATGAGGCTGATAAACAGTTTAACAGTTGAAGTAGCCCTCTAGTCAAGAGAAAGAAAAGTTGGGCTTTTTATAGATGTGAAATTACCTCAAAAAGGACAGGTTTAAACCCTGTTCCTGAAGATATATCTAGTAAGACTTAAAGAGAAAAAGTATCCTAACAAATCCATGACTAAGAGTATCTGTAGGTACATAAAACTATTAAAGCTGCAAAATCCTCTTAAGATGGCCCAAACTCAGATGTATTAATAGTATGATGTAGTGCCCTCATTGTTCCTGCAACCTTATGATTGCAGTGACGTTGGCTGAGTGTAAGCAAGGGTTCCTGTAAACTTTATGTTGAATAAGTTTTATGTTCTCAGTTGCTACAGGGATTTGCTAGTCTGAAATCTGCAGGATACAGGTGACCTGTTTTTTAGCACAGGCTGTCTCAGCCTGCTGAGCTCTGCATGGCCTCGCTGGCAGCACACAAACCTGACTGTTTAGAGCACTGTTTAGAGCTGGGCACAGCATCTCCCTTTTGCACTGCAGTGAGTGCCTAAAATGACTGATGACTCCAGGGAAACCTGGGTCCCTCTCGAGCTAGGAATCTATGATTCCATCAGGAGCTCTATTCCTCCATCTCCTCAATACTGGTGTAGAGAAGTTTACTGAAATTGGAATACAGAGTAGATCCTTGTGAAAAGACCTACTGAGGGACAATTGTAAAGTGAGACAGGAGGGACATCTGGGATTAATCAGGAGGTACTTCTCAAAAGACAGCCAGGATGGAATAGGAGCTGTCATCCATACAGCTAAAGTGGGAATTGGGACTTACTTTTAAGTACAAAAATAGCTGAGCTGTGTCCTTCAGGCTTTGAGAATACCAACCATTCTGAAACATGGAAAATCTATTGCTTTTCCCTATTTTAACTACACATCCTCTTCAGCAGTCAGAACTTCTACCTTGGAATAGCACCAGCACCTCTATGCCAACTTTCAATCCGGTATATATTAAACCAATAGAGATAGGCATCTCCAGGAAATTGATTTTATAATGAAAGTAGTGCAGCGCTAACCATAGTGGAACTCCAAGAATGGCTTTCCAATTGAAATAAAGAACTCGTTTTTTCAGCCCAGTGGTGATGAAGTATTTAACACTAGTAATTCCAGTACTCTGCAGACTAAACTATGCCTTTGTTTTGCCTTGCCAGGCGAGGGAGAGCAAAAGGAGTGGTATCAGAAAATACTTGTGGGATCCAGAAGGAAAACAAAACAGGCAAAGGCTCCCTAAACAGCAACCACCATAGCAGTTCTCTGCAGACTAAATAGCATTCACTAATAGAGGGCTGCAGAACAATTTATCAATCTCACCTTCCGCAAAAGGGAAGTTGGAAGAGTGCTTTGTATTTCTCAAAACAATGTGTTTGATACTTCTGTTAAAGTATTTTCTCAAAAGGCTTTATTGAGCCCTGTCTACCTATGCTGACTAGTAACTAGAGAAATGAACTTGAGGGTATCCCTGAATGTTTTGGTGCCAGAATGTGCTACTCATGGCTGGCTGATGTAAGCTCTGTTAAAGGTTTAAATGGATGAGATTCACAATGCTTAATGAAAGCTTTGTTTCCTTATCTCAGATTTATCAATTTAACAATAATAATTATAAATATGGCATTCTATGAAATCATAATACTGTGAGCCTTGCTACAAGTATGTATGTCTCTGTAATGGTCCAAAATCTGTAGGTCTGATTAAATTTTGTAAAAGAAATCAGTTTTGTCCCTTTCATTTTGGCTCAGTTAACCTTTATAACATATAAAGCAGAAAGACAGAAAAGAATAAAATGCTTCATTTGGCCTGTAAATATTGTAAAAATTACTTTTTATGCATCAAAGTTTTTTATTTTAGCTTTCTCGATCAACTTGCAAAAAAGCTGACAGTGATGATACACAGCTCAGTACATATATGTGCAATAGACCTTTTTTCATTTATGGACAGGGAATTTACTAATATTTACTCCTTGTGAAAGACACTGCCTAGCTAAATTCAATAGAAGATAAGAACATTCCAATACACATTTCATGTTTACATTATGTTCTTAGTAGAGTGAATTTAAATAGGATAACAGTAGGTCTTTGAATGTGGGTAACTAAAGATTCCACTTTGTCATTCTCAATGTCTGACAAAGGGCATCATTACTTTAAAAAACATATTTTTATAAAATATCTTTGCATGTAGAGAAACAAAAGCTTTGGCTGGATTTTCTGGTTATTTTTAACATTTAAGAATGTCATTGCTTTATGTAAGTATATAATATTAGAGAATTGTTCTGCAGTCCTCCACTTTCAAATTTCCATATAATAGAATAATGCTGCAATATATACATTTAATGTACTTCAGTAGAATACTGTTCTTGCTTTCATACATTACAGAAATGTACCTAAATATGCCAAAGAAATATATCCGTCACTCTGAAGTGCTATAAACTTTTTTCTTTTTGGATGGTACTTGAATTAGCACTCTTCAAATCCATTACTGAAAATAAAAGGCTTCTCTTTTTTTTTTTCCCTTCAAACCACAAATCTTGATTTAAGGTCAACATAACAAGATAATGCATCCTTTAGGGAGTTTCCCACTGCAATGCAGAGTTTTGCTAAGGTCAGACAGGCCATTCCCTTGGCCATTTGGGAATCCCCAACTGTAATTTAGTTTACAAGCCATTCTATTCATGCCTCTATTCAATGGCCTCTTTTTTCCCAATCTAATAACAACCTTATGAAGCAGTATTTTTGCCATGTCTGTAGAGAAAAAAAAACAATTAGCCACAGCTACAAAAGCCATTGACACAAATACATCACCAAATTGGTTTTGTGGTCTTAAACTGTGGATCCAAATGGTGTTGTAAATGACTTCATTGTTAAAATTATTCAGATATTAGATTTACTCGGAGACAAGCTAATAAAAGCAGTTGAAATGTTTAGAGCCGAGCTTTATCCTGAGAGATGCAGACCAGCTGCAGCATCCATTGACTCTGATGAAAATTCTCCAGGTCTGTCCCCTCTCAGTTCTGCATGTCAGGGCTCTGTATTCCTAGTAAGCATCACGCAGAGTGGGCACAAAAGGCACTTTAAATATACAGGCCTCTTAAAAGCATCAATCTAATACTTAACAGACATGTTCATTTTCCCTTAGAAAATGTGTTTTGTCAGCCTCTCCTGGATCTTGTTCTTGAAGCATTTACTTTTATTGAGACTATATAAAGCCTTTTGGGAAACTCAAACCAAAAGATTCTGTTGGGCGTTAGACGAATTCTTTTTAGACTCTGAGCAAAGAAATACTCTATTAGTGTTTCATAAAGCTGATACAGGAAAATAAGTACACCTAGTACTCATCTCATACTTTATATATTTTTATGTCCATGTTGCATAAATGGATGTGTGCATGTAGACATGCATTTCTCTTACAACACTAGCAAACTGTGTAAATAATGAACTTTCACAGATTTCACACTAATCAAATTACTTCTTGTTAATAGGTATCCATGGAGGCTGCTCCCCAGGTTTTCTAATTTTGCTCATTATGTTCTCTTAATTTTTCCAGAGAGACAGCTCAAGGAACTATTTGATACACAACGGCTGTACCCAGCTGGCTTTCACTTGAGCAGTTCCTTTGATACAGCGTCACATGATGATACTCATTACTTCAGATAAATTATTCAGAAACTCCCAGATGCAGTGTCCTGCAGTTTACAAAGCTATAGGAGAGTTTTGCTAAAGTGTGATGCTTTTATACCACAAACAAATCTGAATTTGTATTATATAATCCTAATAAGCCAAAACAAATCATGTATTGGGTCACCAACTTGCAATTAAACATTAGCAATCTGTCTCAAAAAGTTTCTTTAATACAAAGTTTCTTTTCCTTTCCTCAGTGCTGTCAGGAAATAGAACACAGTAGCAAAAATTTCTAAAGCTGCAAGGTTTGTTTCCTGTAATTCTTAAATTTTTTAACTTTGAAGAACAGTTTAATGACTTCAATATTAGTACAATATTCATGCTTCATATTTCAAAGCATATCGAGGATGAAGTTAACTTAAATTTAGCCCCAAATTCCTAACATTTAATTAAAAGTTCTTTAAAGTTCTTACATGAATAGATAATAGCTGGAGAATTTTTTTTAAGAAATAAAAACACTTTATATATATATTTACCTGCCATGTTTAAAACCATCAAACACAGTATTAAATCCAGACTTGTAAACTTATCATAACTGTTTTGCCTTTAGGAACATAACACTCATTTGATTCTAGAAAATATTCTCAAACTACAAAGTGAAACCAGAAACCTATTCCCTAACAAATTTCCCTGTTGACCACCTCCTTCAGAGCTCTTCAGTAGCACAGCATCAACAGGATGTTGCTGAGGATTGAAGATAAAGAACAAATGTAAGAGGCTTGTTGTGCTTTGAGAAAGAAATGGAAGAAATGGAAGGTAATGTCTGTTGCTGCAGTGTCAGGCTGATTTTAAAGGAGACCCTGCACTAAACCAATTTCTCTGTCAATCCCCACCCTGGTTAGACACCTCACGACCTATAAATGGGAAAGCTTTCCTTGGAGCTTGCCAAGACTCAAGTGTGAAGCATCTCCACTTCTTGAAAGACCCCTGTGTCGTTCTTGCTCATGATATATCACCACTAACTCCCTTTACAGCTGCCCAGGAGGACAGAGGTGGAAAGGACAGGGAAGGAAAATCCATTTGATTTAGCATAAAAGCTAAGGGTGACATGAAACACCCTTTGGAGCTTCCTACAGCTACAAAAAGCTCAAGGTGTTCAGCTTTGGATTTCAATATCCCACTTTTCTACTGCTAAGTTGGACCAGCTGGTTTCATTTCTGTGGAGTAATTAAATTCAGCTAATTAAACTGAGATGCTGTTACCATCCATTCCTAAAGCCTCCATTTCAGAAACAAGATGTGTGTATTGTAACTCTCTTTGTGGCTTTTTAGCATGGTTTTAGTCCATTCTACTGGTGCACATAAGTATGCAGTCATCTTAAAGGATCAAGAAAAATGACAGTAAATAAAAATTGCCACTGACTCCTTCTAAGATCTTGTGATTCTGAAATCACCTTCCTAATTCTGAGGTATTGATTAAAGACTCTGAAAGCTTATTCTGGATAATCAAATTAAAGCTGCCTGTGAGAACTTGAAGAGCAATTTCATAATACTGTGTGATAAAATGGCAGATGAATTTTAATCTCCATAAATGCAAAGAAATGTACAAAGGGAAAAATAACCCTAACTGTGCATACACATACATATGTAATGCTGGGCTCTAAAGTAGTTATTAGCACTTAGGGTATAGATTTTCGATACACTTGCTTAAGACTAGCAGCATTCAAAAGCAAACTGCATGTTAGCAATCTGAGGAAAGAAACTGAGGCTAAAACAGAAAACAGCATTGTGCCATCAACAGTGCAACCACATCTCAAGTATAGTGAATAGTATTGATCATTCAACCCATAAAGCATGTAGTGGAACTAGCAGAAGTGTAGTGGATGACAGGCACAGTTATCAGGGTGTTGAAAGAGCTTGTTTGCAAATGGGAGATTTAGTGGACTAGGATTCTCCTGCTGGACAGATAATGTTGTACGAAATTAATAATTATATGGATGAAGTGCAAAGGGAATTATTTAGCACATTTCATAACAAATATCCCCACGATTACCTAGTGAATATATCAGCAAGCAGGTAATGAACAAAGGAAAGGTTTTTTGCTATGTTTTTGGTCTGTGTTTCCCTGCCCCCCAAGAACACATAACTAATCTGTAGATCGCTTTGCTCCAGGAAGGTGGAATGAGGAAAGTTTAAAAGATCCTAAAAAGGAATCAGATGGATTTGTAAAGGACATTTAAGCACAGTGATCCTTAGGTATCCTCCAGCTCAGAGATTCTTTAAGATACTGAGAGATAGGAAGTAGGAAGGTGTGAGAGGGAGAAGATTGTCTGCTTTGTTTCTTGCAGTCTCTTCCCAACCATCTGCTCTGAGTGGTACTTAGAGACAGGATACAGGTTAGAGCAAGCTATTCTGAGACAGTAAAGCAGACCTTATGTTCTTACTGTGTTTTCCTCACCATGTATGATGTAGGAATTTGTCTTTATTCAGCACAACAGCCAACTTCTAGCTATGGAATTACAAGAAAGCCTCCTGAATTCTAATTAATTCTAATTCTAACTTTCTAATACAAACAAAACCCTCTTAATTCACTTAGTAATGTACAATTTTTTAAAACAACTTGCATAGTTGCTAAAATAGAAAGAAAAACATATTTCAGTTGTCCAGGAATAAAAGCAGATTTCAAACTATGGGTATCTCCAGTTCTTTTGGTCAATATCCCACATAAGTTTAGACCAGAAAAACTTCTACAGCTCATCATATAGATATGGAATAAAACTTTTTGTAGGACCATACTTTCCCAGTTTGCCTGATGTCCATGAAAACTGCCAATGATGAGTACACCTGATGGAACTTCAATGTATAGACTTGCTCTTATATGACTCTAGTGCATTATTCTGGTGCTGAAGTGTCAGGCAAGTCATCTTTGCTTATCTTCCAAGAAAAAAATATTTGTGTCTAAGCATTTTACAGAGAAAAAAGCAAGGAAAACTGTGATAAAGCCCATCACACAAGCAACGTTCTCTAAAATCTAATCTGAGGTAGACATTCCATATTCATTTCAACTGAGTGTTAGCCACACACGATTTTAATTTTAATAGGAGCAAGGAATTTCACATCTCTTTTCAGGGACTCTCATCACAGCGTGACAAAAATCCACATTGCATGAGCTATGCAGACTAGGAACACCTGATCTGTTATCCTTTTAGTTCAGCTCATTTGATGAGCAATTCCCAGAGGCAATGTTTTAGGGTTGTGGAGAAAATATCTCTCTGGCATTAAATGCAATGATTTACAGTGGTTGGAATACATTATATAAAAGGAGAAACTCCAAGAAGAAATCACCAATTCTTTCAGCCAGTTTAAAGCTTATCTTGCTTTGCTTGGTGTTGCAAAGTTCTGCGTGTATGAATATATGCAAAGCTGAACTAACATTTGGCCACACATAATGTTTAAAAAATATGAGCTGGGACTCAGTTCTCAGAAGGATCAAATCCACGGTGGCACAATTTCACCCTCAAATTCAGCACAAGTCTGTACAAAATCTCAGCTCATGGGCACTGTGTCATATGAAAGGAAACGTACAACAGCAAAAGCTGGAGGGCAATATTCCCAGTTCAAACATCTCCTCTTAGTTGAACATGATAGTAATGAATTCTGATATTCTGCTTTTCTTATATAGCTCCCTACAGCAACATCACTGGGAGATCTGCATACATAGGGAGAGCAGAACAGCAAAGCAGAGAACCAGTGGCTCAGAAGTTATAGTGATTAGAATAGTAGAAACAGCTAGATTAGGTCAACAGGACATGAGATGAGCATTCTCTCACCATTGTCTGAAGTATAAACATTAAATTGACCAAAGTAATAACTGTGAAGGTACTCTGAGATACGTGCAAATTCATTACCTCTGTACAACACTGCATATGCAACAGGACCATAATGCACAATTTACTTTTTAATGCAAGTCTTCTTTTTGGGAACACAGGTATTTGTTTTACAAAGCAGGGCATTATATAAATACCAGCTCCACCTTTCCCCCAGAGAAACATCTAAGAAGTTGGTTCATTGTTTTTTTAAAGCCTTCTGTATTTTTAATAACAATGTCTAACTTAATAACTATGGCAATAACGGGGCACATTTGCTATCTCAGGAAAGTAATAAGAATCTGCCATTGTGTCTCCTTCTCGGATTAAGAGCTAAGCAACAAAAAAAATCCTGAACACACTAAATATTCTAGTTGAGCTTTCTATCAATCTAGTCATTACAAAAAATATATCAAGGGGAGAAAAAGATCTCAAGAACGAATGAAGAAATATGACCAGAACAGTAACACAGAGACGATGGTTAGCAGAGAAATGTTGGGAGAGGAGGACTGATTTTGATTTTATGAGTGTCCCAGTAACCAAAGGAAGAAAGCATGCAATTTGTCCATCAGCCATTAATTGTCAGTGACTGCTGCCACATTCAAAAACCATTAGAAGTGAAAGAAGGAAAACTTATCACAAAGACATAAACAATCCAGAATAAACAGTTTGCACACAAATTTTACATGTGGATTGCACTGCTACCAGAATACACATTATTCTCTCCAGAAAGAATATTCATGAAGACGTAATTGCAATATTTGGTGTTGCATAAACAAAACCCCAGAAAGCATGCTCATCATCAGAATAAGGAACCCTTCAAGTCAATCAATAATGGGAGCCTACACTGAGAAAAAGGCAAACTCTCCCTCTTACAGATGACATATCCACTTAGTCTGATGCTCTTCAATGGATTTCAACAGAAGCAATTCAGTGGGCTTTGAAGAAGTTCCTGTCACCTTTTACTAATTGAGAGTTTATTTGGACTTCTTTAAAAAAAAAAAAAAATCTGTAGGGTTCTTTCAACATTAACATAAAAAGAAAACAGCAACAGGATTTGCCAGCTATCTTCTCTTGTACCAATGTCACTTACAATTTTACTGATGCTTAAGAGATGAAAATATGTTTATTACTTCCTTTATCCATAACAATTCATTCTAATTCTGCTTTTGCCTATCTAGTGACAGTGCAGATAGAATAAATTCTTCAGTTCTTTACAAAAAAAAAAATAATTTCTTTAAACTAACAACTTTATTTCTTTTAAGACTGGGGGAAAAGATTATTTGCTTTTCCTCCTTGCTAGATCAAATTCTACTCTTTTTAATCATTATATCATGTTATATTCCATTTCAGTCAGAAAAACAACAGACGATTCAAGCTGGGCAAGACAAAATTTTAATGTAATACCATTTACTGAAACAGATAACTAGGACTATATTTTTCTACCCAGCATCACCTGTTAAGCTTACTTATGGAAAGTTACTTTTTAATAGATATATTCTAGCTACAATCAGGATTTTGTTAAACAAAAAAGTGATATGCAAATTCTACCAATAAATGTAGCAAGTGATGAGTAGGCAATAATGTTCTACTCACCATGATCATTTCACTAAGCCAGCAAAAGTCCAGACTGACAATTTAGCTTCTCAAAAATTAACACCTACATTTAATGAATAATCAGAACTACTCAGTGGATGTTGAATATGATACTATGAGAGCAGACATCATAGGAAACCATGAGAAAAGAACGGAGAGAAGAAACTAAAGGTTCTAAAATTCTTCAAGAATTTGAAAAACAAAGACATCAAAACCACAAAAAGTTCAAACAATTTTGAAACTCCCTATGACATGAACAGGTATTATATATCATGGCTTTAATAGATGGGAAGCCATAAAATTCAAGGTCTTTCCATACCATTTTTAGTAATCATCAGAGCAACATTGTATGGTCTTGTATATTAATGTACAGCTTGCAAATACAGGCAAATTCTTCAGCTGTGAAAAGGCAAAATAAGACAAATAGTGGTGGCAACCGAATGCCCAAGCAGAAATATCATGGTACAGAAAATGACCACAGAGACCTGAGAGGCAGAGAAGTATATGAAAACATCTGTATCTTTGAACAAAGTGTATCACCAGAAAAAAAATGGCAGTTTTAATGAATAGTAATAGAGGCTACAACTTGCAATAGCCTAATGACCACCATTAAAACTACTGAAAAAAAAAAACGAAGAGACTGAGAAGTCTACAAAATTGACTGCCCCCCAAATCACCAATGATGGCAGAGCTTTCCCTCTTCCACAGCTGAACCAGGAAGAAATCCAATGATTCTTCCAGTCCAGTGGAGGAAACCAGGTGAACTGTTCCAGACAGAAACCATTAAAAGATGAATGCCTGAGTATAAAAAAAATACCAGTCCCAAAATAGCTAAAGGAGACATCGGTCACCCTGTTTGTGATGGTGAAAACTTCAAAAAAAATGGCATAAGTTGAAGATAAATTGGTGGTCAAGCAAAAGGCATAGAGTATGCAAAGGAGGAGCTCCATCTTGTGAGAGCAGTGGCAGACACTTTCAGATTCGTCAGCTGAACACGACCATGATGGATCCATCAGGGGTTGTCGTAGTATCTCTAAAACCGTTTCATTATGAAAGTGATATACAATTATTCTGGATGCTTTTTTGAGAGAAGGAACAGGACCTTCAGATATGGATAGGATGTTTCTATTTCTGTAGTAGGAAAACTATGCTCACAAAAGCTTTTTAATGGAGCAAAAATTGCAGAAATGTGTTTTTCTGTAAGGGAAAACCTTTATCCCACAAGTAAGTTTTTTATGATTATAAAATCCATAAGCAGATTTTTTTCTTGCAAAAAGGGAAAGTCATGGACTACTTAAGAGAAAATAGATAAGAGAAATCTAGCTGGGACTGAAAGAAGAAAAAGGTGTCTGCTAGTTTAAAAAAAAAATAAATTAAATCCTCCCTTACCCCTTTGCTTTCTCCCCCCAAAACAGCATAACTTTTGGATAGAGCAACTCATATCTTTCATGGCGGTGTCACAGCTGAAAAAAAAAAATAAAAAAAAATCTAAAACTAAACCAATTCTCAGATTCTTCAAAGTCCATTTGAAACAAAGTCCAACGTCCACTACATTTAATTATGCAGACAGAAGAACCTGTAGCTTCTAAGTTATCTCCAGAGTCAAGCAGAGAAAACAGTGTTATCCTATCACTGTGGTGCCATTACAGGGAAGGTGTAGGTTATCAACAGTGAGGTGTTACCTAGACTAAACAATTTCTCAGAAAAAATTGCTAGTTTGCACTATTTTTGTTAGTTTTGACAGCAAGTTATGTCTTTTTTTCCTTTCCTTCATGCACCACCAGAAGGAAGAGGATCCACTGAAGAACTGTGTCTTACTCCTTTATACAGAGAAGCTCCCTGGGCAGCATCCCAATCCCGGGAGTTACCAGAATTTGGCCTGAGTGCCAACAGAAACATTCATATACCTACATATGTACATATGTAAATAAGACTCGGTTCTGTTTGTTTGCAGCAACTACATTTATCTGGAATCCCTCTGCATTTCTATGGCTTTTTAATTTTCACAGACAACAAAGATTCAATACATCACATGAATGTGGCAACAGAAATTATTATTCTGATAACACATTAGACTATATTCTGTAGAATTTAAATACATATAAACATTTGATGTTTAAAAGAAACAAATTCTAACATTTCCCATCCACCCATCTGCCTCACAAATCCTTAGTTCCTGTCTTTACTAGGTGCAGGATTTTCTCATATCCAGATACATTTTTCCCTCTTATCTTTCTGTGCTGAAATACTCATGTTATAAGGCATTGCAAATCCAAATATCTTCTCACACAGCTTGCAACATGTTCTCCACATCACTGCTTTTTATACTTTCCACCTTTCACAGACATTTATTCTATTCCAAAGCATTCTGCTATGAGTTCTGAAAATGCAGTTCTTTCCTTCCCAACTGTTCTGTGATAGCCACCATCCACACACTAAATGCCTATGTGTTCCTCCCACTTGAGCAGATACACTTCCCAAAAAACTTGAAATGTTGCCACAGTCCTTTTTTTTTTTTCTCTCCCAACAAACAGTGATTATCTGCCACTGGGTCTGTGAGGGTATTAGTCATGAAAGACAGTAGCTTTTTAAAGTGCTGCATTATCTGTCAAATCTTAAGTACAGGACATCTGTGCTTACACAGGTTTTTCCAGCTCTATTTAACAATGAACCCAACACTTACTTTGAGGAGTTTAGGCTAGAATCAAAGCTCAGGTCTCACAACAGGAAAATTACTGAGAAGTTTTTTAAAGTATATTACAAAAATGAAACTAAAATGGAAGCCAGGAAGTCATAAGAAATTCAGTTAATACTAAGAAGAAATCGTGAGGTAACTGTATTTGTGAAGTTCAATTGCTAAAGGTACATAAAAGTTTGGATTCATCTTTAAGTTGTCTATAAATATATTGCATGATAAGCGAAGAACAATCAAAAATTGTTGTCAAAAATCACAAATAACATGCCTTTAAAAGTATCTGAAAAGTAATGAGTGTTATCACAAGTCATTATATTTCTTACCCAGTAGCAAAGTGCTTTGAATTGATTGCCAGGGTATACCCAACAGGTCTGCACAAATCAGACTTCCCATCAAAGAACACCAAACTGTTTTAAATATGATAAAATTGCTGACCTTCTGGATGAAATTTAAAATGAGTTGATTACAAAGATTAATTTTTTAAAAGGAGAAGACTGTCATTTCTTTTTCATTAGTGATCTCTGTTAAAACCAAGAACTTTCATAAAAAAGCCAGACGGAGGGGAAATAATAAAAATGAAGGTAGCTGGATATATTGTAATGCATATAATCCCACAAGATCCTCTTTGTTAAATCTATCATGCTTCCTTGCCATTTAGAATTCAAAGTTTGAAGGATTAAGCCTATAGAGAGAATAGTATTAAAAATCATGGAGTCTGATTTTTACCTATGATTAAATCATATTTCAGAAAGAATTTCAACCTTTTGTTCCTCATTGGCATCAACACCTTCAGTATGATCTTCGCTAAATAGCGTTCTGAATTCTTTTCTATGTGTAAAAATTTTCTTTCATAATTTTCCACATTGGAGCATTCCTTTCAATGGTCCTTGTAGGAATATTTCAGGCCACCTCTATTCTCATACCACACAATGTTGCATTTTAGTGGCAAAAATCAACCTTGTGCAGTCTCTGAGAATCTTTCTACTTCCTTCAGTGGTGAGTGGAATCCAATTTATAGCTTGTTAAAGATGTGAATTGTTAAAACTCTGGCCCTGTTTCTCTTGATGAGTTTAAAAAAAATCCCTCCCTCAATTTCTAAATTTCATTACATATTCCAGCTTAAAACTACTTAAGCTTAGGCAGTCAACTTGGCAGCAAAATGAAAAAGGGATGCTCTCTGAAATGGGACATGAGGAACTTCGGTAGTGCCAGAAGAAAACTCCATAGCCAGAAGCTACCATAGCATTTTGCGGTGGTCATGTAGCTTTGGACCATCTTTCGGCTGTAGTGTAGTTTAGGATGTACTATCCTGTTAGCTCCAGTTTGCTGCCTCTGTTTTGAGGCCCATCACTGGTTAAAGTGTTCACTTTATTCTGAAATTAAGTTATAATTTGAAAAAGTTTAACAAAATAACAGTCAACATTCGCTGCCATTTAAAAAAGTATTATTAATTATATCTTACATCACTGATGAACATGCTGAATTCCTTACAGTGAACATTTATTACAGATCTGATAACAAAGACTTAAACTTTAAAGAGCCATATACCAAAAATAATACTTCATATCTTTACAAAATTTTTCAGATGAGAATCTCAAGAGCATTTTATGAATTAATAAGTTTCACAGCCACATGAAAAGTGTGTTTACATGACCCTCTTACATATGACACGAAAACTTGAAGTGATTTGTTTTCGTAACATCATGTAACAATTAGAATGAAAGCCTGTGATTTTCCTCATCAAGGACGATGGAACAAGTTAGTAGCTTCCTCAGACTACATTTAACTACCTTTAAAATCCTGAGGTCGCTGGAAGAATTACTGTTGGGCAGACAATAGGTGCACAGGCAGGGATCCTTGCAGCCCCTGCACTGTGTCAGCAGGCAGCCACAGGATGCTTCCAGGTCCCGGGCATCTCCCTATTTATACACACAATCTAGGTGGGCAGTGAGAGCAGCAATTGCAAGACAGCCAAGTGCTACCTGAACAATCAAGAAAAACAGACACAGTCCTTGCAGTTACCAACTCTATTTAAGATTATGGTTACTACTCTACAGGGATTTGCATGTTTGAGACTGTGAGAAACTGTAATGGTTCTAAAAGCAAAGTAATACTTAAGGGTCCATTACAGCTTAAAGGAATCCTCTGTCACACTGGTAAGTGTGCTCCACAGAAGCACTCCCAGCACCCAAGAGTTCCCCCAGGGAGATACCAGCAGGATGCCCAGGGCTGGCCCCAAGGCATAGATAGCCAAGTTATGCACATGTGGACAGCTATTATGTCCTAAATCTTATCCAAGGATGAAGAATAATTACTCTCATAAGCTGTGTCACTGCAACCGGTTTGTCCAGAGAAACGCTTTCTGAACTCCCAGAATTTTGGCATTGAAAGGTTTTTTTGTCAATTAATACCTAGCAGATGTTGCCAGCACAAAATGTCCTTCCAAAGGTTATGACAGTTCAGGAGATTTCACTGTTGTTTAATTAGCCCAAAATTGAAAATGCAAGCTGAAAAAAAAAACATCTTCAATAGGTACTTAAATGAAAGAAAAAAAATTGTTGTGATCAATATTATTACAAGTAATGCCAGCTCTATTACAGAACTGATGGTATTAAATATTACTCTACTATTACATTAATAATCTGCAAAAGAGAATTCTAAGTGAATTCTGTGATTTAAAGGTGCAGTATTTTTATCATCTGGAAACACCTGGATTTAAGTCAAAACTGGAAATGAATTTGGTAGTCTTTCAATCCATTTCCTAATTCCTATTCATTTGTTCATATCACAAAGCAACCAGGCAGGAGCGCATGATGGGCAGTCCCTACTCAGAAGTGACTCAGGCCTGGAACAGGAAAGGTTTTGATGTCTGAATTGAAAAGCATTTGCAGAGCAGTATCAAAAGTTTGCAGAAAAAGTACTCATTTGTGCCTGGCACCTTCAGCTGAACCCTGTAAGCACTGCTTTCTTGCCCTTTGGAAAAAGAACCACAAACAGTCTTTGGCACAGCAACTCAAACCATCCCAGAGGAGATGGTTTAAAATGTCTAGGGACAATGTCATGCTCTATGTTGCTCTCATATTTTATCTCTGGATTGAGTAATCTGACATTATATTCTGTATCCCATCTGGCAGAGGAGCTTACTCAACATGTTTTTCTCACTTGCAGAATAGTATCTTTTCCAGGATGTAATAGCAAAAGATGTGTTTTAAAATAATAGAAATAGATCCCCACACATTTTTTTGAAAAACACATATAACCCTCATCCTCAAGACAGGATGCAGAGGAGGCCAGACTTTGACTCTTAAAGGGATGTGATACTTCAAAGCCTTGAATATTTTGCTAAACTCTGGAGAGGATCAAGATTTGAGATGTAAGCTTGTGATTAACCCGTCCCCTTTTCTCCCTTGACTGTACAGCCCTTCTGGCTTGTCATTTTGTAGTCTATTCCATAACCACAAATACAACCCCAACACAGGGATCTGGATTCCCTTTCAGGTACCGGGTCACCACATATCAGATTTTGCAGCAAGTGCCTGGTAGGTGCCCACATCAGCTGCAATGGGGAATTCTTTGCTTTTCCCTTCACAGAGAGAGCACCTTGTTGGCCATTTCCTATGCATCATGACTGTGTATGACTCTTCCTGACCCATTTGAAAGCACTTAACACATCCACATTAACATATCCATATTTTTCATGGAAAATATTAACTAGCATTTAGTCTTTAGCCTCCAAATATCTTCACTGAAGAAGAGTTAAACCCATTCTAAATATTTCTGAAATTTCACGTGAGATGGACAGGTGGATAGCAGAAAGATTTTTTCAATGTGGCTAGCAGCTTTTTTTATTAACTGAAGCCAACAGGAATGATAAAAGACAGCAAAGATTAATTAAATTTTTAATTTTAATTTTCTGGCTGCCATGGGCCGCAGACTGAAAATTTTATTAGAGACAGACACTTCTCTGGCCTCTATGTATCTGTGCCTTAGTTGTAAATGTTATAAATTAACTTTAAGCTAAAATTCTCTCCAATTTTTCAGCTTTCCTGAGAAAATGGACATACAAACTGCTAATAAAAAAAAAGTAAAGGTCTCTTTTCATATAGTCATGTCTCATTCTACATAAAAACATTATTTTATATGGTGACCCGTTTCATAACCAGCAACATTCCAGCATTTGAATGGAATTAAGCTATGCTGGTACAAAGTCTTAAAAAAGAGACTCACCTCATCATATTTCCAACAGCAAATATGATTCCTTGGAAACAAGGTTTAAAATAGTAATGCTGGTAGACGCTTGAATATAGTGGAACAAATTATACCATTTAACACACAATGTAACTGGCACTTAGCTTCAGGTATCAGTCATGACATGTAACTTTAGGAAATCTTGTTTTCATGAAAAAACAAACCTACATTTCTGAAGATAGTATCGCTTTCTACTTCGGCTTCTTCGGGAAATTAACTTTATGGTTTCATACTGTCTGTTCACCATTTCTGTTACAGCCTGAATCAATTGCTAATTTTCAACTAAATTTAGCTGAGACACGGATGTCTCAAAGACAAATCACAGAATCACAGAATTTCTGAGTCTGGAAAAGACCCCTAAGATCATCAAGTCCAGCCTATGACCCAACACCATGACATCAGCTAGACCATGTCACTAAGCGCCGCATCCAATCTTTCCTTAAACACCTCCAGGAATGGCAACTGCCATCTCCCTGGGCAGTCCATTCCAGTGTCTAATCAC
>JANHFX010001587.1:0-52050 GCA_027560015.1 Chloroceryle amazona | reverse complement strand
ACCAGTACTCCCAGGTCACTCTCTGACAGGCTGCTCTCCAGCCACTCATCCCCAGTCTGCAGAGTTGCAGGGGGTTATTGTGGACAAAGTGTAGGACCCTGCACTTGGTCTTGCTAAACCTCATATTATACATTGCACTGGATCATACCCTAGGCTTAGCAGCTGTATGGCCTGCACAAGCTCATTTGGTTTGCAGAGACAACTTCAAAAAAAAAAAAAAGCTATGAAGAGAAACATTCATAGTAAGCATTGAGCAGAATACCATGTTGAGACACAGTGCTCAGGATCACACAGGACTAGAATTGTCATTCAACAGAAAAAAGGGCTTGATCCGGAGTTGCAAGATGTCCTGATAATGCTTTGTCCACTCAACAGCGTAGGGCACTTCTTCACTCCCCATCCTCCTCTACCCATGTACAGCACTGCCCTGTTCCATTTCCACATGTAAATCTCTGTTATTGCTTTATCCCAATCAGCCAAAATGCCCCACACTCCGTTGTATCTCAAACTGATCAAAATTTTGGTTTGAAACTCAAGGCTTCGACTACTTCAGCCAAATGAAAACATATTTCTAGATAAGTATTTATCTGCTACAAGTTGCCCTTAGTGAGCTCTGCCACCCAGAAATGGTATCCATATAAGATCAAAGTCTACCTCTTGGTTCCAGTGAAAATACGTATAAGGGAGACAAGAAGTAATCCTCTACCCACAAAAACAGAATGCCTATGCCCAAATGAATCTACAAAATAAAAATATGAAGGGTTGATATGTCTTACTATAGCATAGTGAAGCATCAGATGAACAACTACAATTTCTTCTTATATTTGTGATTTCCTTTAAGTTGTAATGTAGGATAGAGTTACACATACATTTAACTATAGACTGGCTTGAACATACTAAGAGGAAGTGTCTACAGAAAGACATAATAATAATGATAATTACAATAACGATAATAAAGATACCATCTCACTCACCAGCTCTTAAATCTACAGAATCTCATTGTATAAGATTTATTTGCTGGCAGATGAAGTTAAAAATCCCCCACATTTTGTGGTTTGAACTGTTAACAAGAAATTTAAAATACATGGCATGTAAGGAAGACAAGAAAGCCAGTCCTAGATTTTATTTCTTTCATGCCAAGAAACAAACTAATGATACTGTGAAAAGTTATTAATTTTAACCAAATCTGGTGAAATTTGAGAAAATATTTGTTTTGTATTCCTGCTTACATTTGTGGAAATAAAATATCAGAGGTGCCCACATAAACTTTCTTCTATCACTGAAAATATGAGTTTAATTTCCACCAGCCTTAGGGAGGAGGAGCACCTGCTGGAAAAAGGCAAAATAGTCAAGACTGCAACCTAATTGTTAGGCTTCAGTCATTTCCAGGATTAGTACAGAGCATGTAAAAATGGTGGGACAGTAATTTAGAGCAGGAACATGAAGAAGGACTGTATGTGAAATGGCAAGGTCTTGAGAAAGAAGCATTTTTCAGCAGTAAAGCACTCACAAAATGTAATATAAAACAGTTCAAAAACTTCTTTTTCTTGAATCTCAGCACCATTTGAAGAGGTGAAAACATAGTTAACAAAGTTGTTCCTATGTCTCACAGAAAATGTGTCTAGCTAAAAATGCACTACATAGAATTTCAGAAAAACGTAAGGAAAAGTGGACCTCTTTATTCATCTGAGAGACTATTGGTTTCCTGAGATTGTTATCCTCTTGATTTTACAGATAGCCAAAAGAGAATTCTCTTGGAGGACTCAAGATGGAAGGAGTCCAATGGAGACATTGTAAGGGGCTCAACTAGGAGAGAAAGATGAAGAGGACAAGGGTATATGTGTGGCAAGGATTAGGTTGGCCACCAGATGAATGACAGATACTCTCTTGTTAGCCCAATGGGGAAGAGAAAGGGAATAAGGTAGAGAGATTTATGGACTGGAAAAGAAAACAGCTTTAATCAATAATGAAATATATACAAATATATATAAAGCCAATGTCAAACCCAACCCTTCAATGGCAATCATGTTACTGTCAGCACTGATGCTGTCGTGCAGGCAGTGGGGAAGTCTCAGACTGGACTCAGCAGCAGATGGGAACTAGATACAGGAATGAACAGTTCGAGATCAAGGTAAAACCATGGACATAGTCCTCCTCAGACACTGGCCATCGAGGAAGAGAGCCTGACCCTTGTTATCTCTCAGCTTTATACTGAATATGTTCTATATGGGATGGAATACCTTGTTGGTTAATTAATGGTCACCTGTCCTGTCCACTCCTTCCCACAGGTGCAAGCTCTTACTTACTGGACCCCCAACACAGTACACATTATTCAGCGATGACCTTGGTTTCTACAGGAACAAGTATAAGCAAGAGCCTTTCTGCACACCAATCCTTGGTAGTAACTATAAACATTGAGTGTTATTACTTCTAGAAGCTTACGCTGTCTACAAAAATATGCTGTTACCTTCATAAAGTGCAGTCACTTAGAAGACAAAGCTGAAAAGTAAAATTAATGAACGGAATTAGTCCTGTTCTAGCTCAAACAGGGACAGTGTGTACTGTTGGCATTAAGAGGAGTCCTGAAGCAATGCATGGCAACAAGCTCACTGAAGCTGCTGCCTGTGACTACAGGAGTAGAGAAAAGGATAACCTGACAATATGTGACAGGGAGGTGACGTTCAGTTCAAAATGAAGACACCTAAATGTAGTAGTCCGTCTACATATAGGTGTTTACATATGCCCTCTAATTGTCAAGATAGAGCTGACATTCACAGTCAATGAAGTTGAAAAGCAACTCAGATCACCCTAAATAAACATCTATATTTTGCAGTCAAGTTGGTGGGTGTAGAGGAGATGTAAAGAGACGACAGATGAATGCTAGGTGAAATCAAAGCTTTATTTATAGACTTAAGCCTACTTGTATTTGAAAAGTAAGAGATAGGAGAAAGGAGTTTGACAGAAAAAGAAAGGGAGGGTTAAGAGTGATGGAGAATACTGGTTGGGATAGATTAGTAATAAAATAAGGGAAAATTGTAGTAATTAAATAAGTGAAATTTGACATATCTGATCCCATTAAATTTCAACAGCTCTTTGCTCTCCAAACTGGATAAAGAAGTAAATGCTCACTTTTCTCCAGAATGGAAAGTTCCCTAAAATGAATTAAAGAAACTGAAAAATTTAATTACTACAGTTCTTAACCAAAAATGAACTTTCTAAAACCTGAGTTATTTTATGTCATTAAGGCTGAACTGCCTTTCAATATTAAACCATATTTTTTACTATTCCATGGGACTTGTCTTTCTTTTCCATATTCTCTCCCAAAGAACACACTCTCTTAGTAGACCACTAACATAATATACCTTTAATCATGCAAATCCTGTGAGCCTTCTATGTAATATGCCTTCACAGAAAATGTAGCAATGAAGGAATCTAGCTCAAAGAAAAAAGGGGTGCAGAACTATAATTTTTGTAGTACTGTATAATAAAAATTGGTTAACCAATTCTGATGTGAAAAAAAAAAAAAGAGAAAGAAATATTGTAAAAGAAGTATTCCAATTCAGAAACTGCAAATATTTAATTAATATTTTCAGGATAGAAAACACAAATAATTTCAATAAAGTCAAGATTTTCTGGAGGAAATCAGAAAAGTTCAGAAGTTTCTTACTGAAGAATTGCCAGCTATTTGTGCTTATTGCTATTATGAAACTCAGGCACCATACAAGCAGAGAGTAAGAGGCAATTCTTTCTTCAAAGACCTGCCATCTAAGTAGATCGAACAGAGCAAAAGTCAAAGTAATTTGCTGAAACTCACCCAGAAGTTCCATGACAGAGCTAGAAAAAAAGATCAGTCCTTAAAACCTCCTGACCTACAAAGGGCTTTAGAGAAGTGGGTGTCATTAAAGGAAAACAGACAGAGTGCACAGCAGAGAGGCAAATAAAGCTTGACTTGGTAGAGCTTGTCAATCTCTTGGAAAAGGCATGTGAAAATTTTTCCAAGAGGAGGGATGTGCTGGAAGGTTGGTTCAGATTTTGCAAAGAGAAATGAGCAAGCAGTGGGATTTGCATTTACAGAAGGCAGAGAAAATGAAGAAACTGTATCTGGTGAAGGAGTACTCAAGAGCTGAAAGTGGAGGAGAGGAAATGTCTGGAATGGAGAGGACCCTCAATATCATTAGCCCAGACCATCAGGACTTAAATATTGTATGCTGTTTGGACATTGGTGTGAAAACTCCATGCTGGTCACAGAATGAAGGAGGAAGATTTGGCAGGATTTGCACTGAACTGAGAACTCAAAAGTTGGGTTGCTCAGAAGGAAAACCTGATAGCAGAATCTGATAGGTGATAAGGACATCTTAATGTATCTCAGAGAATCAAAACAAGTTCCAAATGTGACAAAATGAATGCCAGTGAAAAACACAACTTATGCAGATAGCAATAAAGAAGACAGGTAAGTATAATTTCTTATCTAAACACTGATATCTTTCTAAAATTTTGTATCTCTGAGTAAAATGTGCCAGAATAAATCATAAAGTGTAACAGAAGAGATGTTTGGCATAAAAAACATCTACCAAGCCACAGCTAAAATGCATGTGAAATTAATCCTTGATCTGACACTAAATCTAACCAAAAATTTCAAGTCCCTCTGTGCTCTAAGTCCCTGGTGTTGGACCTCAATGGCAAGGTACAGTTATTTTAAGGCATATTGTGATTTTTATGAACTGTATTTTCTGCAGATATTGGAATAAAAAAAAAAACAACAAACCCAACGTTTTGAGTAAGTGTAGAACCATACGAAAAGAGACAATGTTGCAAGAACAATTTCTGTAAGAACAGAAAATCTCTCCCTAATGTCTTTTATGCTTCAAGTACTTTGCATTAATGAGCTGAGCAACCCTTAAAAGAACAACATGACCCAGCATACTATAGTAATTCAATACTCCCATAGTCAATAGCTACAAAATAATGCTGTTTCTTTAATGCACTGATCTTGATTTCAAATTGTTTCAAATACTTTGGTTTGTTGATTTTTATTTTTTTTTTAATATTTTACTGCTTGTTGTGATCTCAGTATACAACAGCTAACAGGAAAGAAAAAGGATAACACATTTTCTGCAAGTAACTCCTTGATATGCTACTCCATAGATACTGGCGGATTTTTCTTATGCTTTTTCCACAAGTATTACTTAAAGAGAGAGCAAATATATATCTTCATATGAGTAATGTGAGAAATTTAGAATGCAAAACTCCTGTGCCCTTGTTTTGTTTCAGTAACACACTTCTGTTGTATTCACTGTAGAATTTACTCTGGGAGCTAGTGCTGTCAGTGCCAGAATAAGCATCACAAAATCATTCAGACATGTAATTTCTGATGTCAGAAAAGAACGTCAGAATTACTGCTGAAATAAGGAAGGGGTTTTTGGAATACAACAATTTTTTAGAATTAAGCCATTTACAAAAAGACCCAACCAACCAACCAAAACAAAACAACAAACAAAAAAACCAAACCAAAATAAAAAAACAACCAAACAAAACCAAAACAACCAACCAACCAAAAAAAAAAAACAACAACAAAACCCAACAAACAAACCCCCAAAAAAACAGCCCAGGAACATTCTTTACCAAACCATTGACCCTGCATTTCCTACATCTTGAAACTCCTCAGTGACTTCTTTATCACTCAAAACGGCACTGAGTTTACTTTCTGTTTATATAATATATAATAGCGTATTTACATTAAACAAATAAATGTATTTTGGAAAATTTAAAATAAATCAGATGAAGTATACAAAAACCTATTAATACAGTTAACATAATCAAAAATGATTTGAATTAATGCTCACAGCATGCATGCATTTAATTCTCTTTATCTCACAATAATAAAATAAGCAGCAGTCTTTAGAAATCATTACTTCTTAAGTAGCTAACTGAACTGACGCTGAACTATAAAACAATGAAAACAAATCTCCTCAGAAAAAGATCTATTACACTACATTCTGATTTAGCTTTATCAAATGATTTTCATTACTGAAAATTTATCAGAGAAAAAAATAGATATTTTACAGACTTGATATAAAATAGTTCAGTATGATCTGTATTATTTCATATCTATGAATCTGTTGATACAATCATCTCTTCTGCACAACAGCTACAGCTCCATTAAGCATCCTTAACAGCATCTTTGCTTTTAAAATTTTAAACCATTAAGAATGCAGTACCCCCCAGATCCAGCTTTGAACTCTGACAGACACTAATCTCTTTTCTCCCTCCCACACCCTGTATTATCAAGACACTATTTAGTTTAAATTGGCTACTAAATAGCATAGCACTGTACCTTTAAATACAAATCAAACAATATTCATATTTCCACGGTGCTGCTAGCTTCCCTTATGCATTGAATTGCCTGTAGATTAAAAGCTCAGAATCTGAAAAGGGATTCTGTTCTGCAGACCAAAGTTCTCTGTAGGAGATGAGGGAGAGGGTCAGTCCCGGAGTCACACACACAACAGGCAGAAAACACACTTGTGATCCTCAGCTTTGGATAGCATCAGAAAGGGGAATAAAAAGCAGAAACACATGGCACACTGAGAACTGGTATCACTTATGGCTTCTAACCAAAGCAGCAATTAAACACCTTTCATCATTCCCCCAAATGCCTGATTTTTCTAAGAACTGAGAGAGAGACACACACACAAAGGCAAATCCCCTCTGAGCAGCAACGAAAACTTAATAACCTACCATTTTCTTTGCACTCTTCTGGAGGTTTAGCCTTTTTCGCAAGTCGTGGATCCAGCCATGATGTTGTCTTTGTGTTATGGCTGAAAAGAAAAAAGATCACTCTGAGCAGACACATACTGAAAGAAATCAAGTTTATTCCTTAAGAAAAAAAGGGTTAGTCCAACAAAATTGCAATCGATACACTTAATTTGCTTACTGGTTCTAAGTAGCCCTGAAGGAGGTGTAAGAGTAATTGTGCAAGGCAGCTGTAAATTTGGCAACCTCAGCTCCCTGTCCTCAAAGCAGCTATTTTTATTAAAATCAACTCGAATGTTGCCAAGTTAACCTCATTGAAAATGCAGAACTCATCCAGAGCAAAAGGAATTTATTACAAATACAGTGTTCTCCCGTTGAACGAGTGCAGGCGACAGGATTCTGTAACATTCTCACAGTTTTCAGATAGAATTATTTTCATCTTAAACCTGTCCTTTTCATAAATACAGGTTTGTTATTTCTCACCAGCAGCACTGGCAAGGCATATCAAAAGTGATGTGAATCACAGCATGCTCCTTCAAAGTCTACATTTCGGGACAGAGTGATTAATGGTACTTTGTTTAACAAACCTTTATCTCTCCATATATAATCCTTCTATCAAGATAAAATAGATATGCACAAGCTGAATGAATCATGTGGCTCCTTTCTGTACTCGGAATAGATCTTTGAGGCATCAGCCATCAAATAGCGTTGAATTGGCACAAACTGTTTTCTGGGAGAATATTTTGCCAAATGAATTGATACTCAGCATAGCTAGCAAGACTTAAAAACAGACCTTTTCAATGTATACCTTTCCCACAACTATTTAAATTTAGAGTTGAACATTTTAAATACGTTAAGAAAGGAAAACTATAAACCAAAAAAGGATGTGATCATTACTCCTTTATTTTTTGAGATGCTTTTCCTACAATACCATCATTCAGAGTCACTTCTAACCCAGGTTTTATTTATCTGATACATCCTAGGAGGATCCTTGTTCCATACAATTTATATAGTACTGAATTATTTAGTTTATTATTAATTTGCTGTGTCATTTTATAGTGTACTTAAGACTTCTCTTACAAATATTAGTATAAGGTGTATAAAAACAGTGGATGTGGCAAAAAATGGATTAGTAGTTGGTGAATTACTGATTAATTGATACAGTCCTTGTGGTCCAACACCATTTCCTCTAGGGAAATAAAAATGGATAGAGCCAGTTAATTCTACCACCTTGACCCTCTGTTCAGTCCACAGCAGACAACCTATCCTCTGCCTCGATTTCTTTTAATTTCAGCGATACTATCTACTTCTCAGCATTACTGTCACAATGGTTAATTTTCTTCTACATTTTGGATCAGAAAAAAAGGTAAATGAGAGTTATGTATGGATAAAGTTGCAACTAAAATGAAAACTGAGGCATTTAAATTCCAATTTTTAGCATGTCTTACTCTAGAACATGTTTCACAACAGGTGAAGAGGATAAACGAAACCTTGCCTTACTTTGAGAGCAGGCTATATTTGCAGAGTATGAAGAATGATAATCCAAGGGTAAAGTAAATGTGAAATGATGACAGCAGCCCATGCTTGACTGCAAATGTAACTAAGACGCTTTCTCTGAAGCTCTGTCTGCTTGTGGTCTCCTGTAGGGTGTATTTTTATACCGCAGTCACAGCCTGACTGCAGCTTGTGCAGACATACTTGAGCTAGCCTTAAATTAACTAGGGGAGATACTGGCAAAAACATCACTGCAGCAGTATGGAGCTCAGTGTGGGCTCATCACTCCAGTATCTACTGAGCTTCTTGGGTGCGGACAGCAGCATGTGCTGAGATCCACACTACTATGGGTACTCTGTTAGCAGTGCCAGAGCTCAGAGTGTGCTTGGGTACACCTGTGGTAGCCACTCTCTCCCAGATACCAATTCTGAATAATTTCTGAATGATCCTCACTGGTTGCAGGGTTCACAGATACTTTCTTTGGCTTTAAGATTAATGTATATGTGCACCATCAGCAAGTTTGCAGAGGACACCAAACTGAGTGGTGCTGTCAATACACCAGAGGGAAGGGATGTTATCCAGAGGGACCTGGACAAGCTGGAGAGGTGGGCCCAGGTAAACGTCATGAGGTTCAATAAGACCAAGTGCAGCATTCTGCACCTGGGCCAGAACAATCCCCACTATGAATACAAGGTTGGGGAAGAGGCAATAGGGAGCAGCCCTGCAGAAAAGGACTTTGGGGGTGCTGATAGACAAGAAGCTGACATGAGCAGCCAGTGTGTGCTTGCAGCCCAGAGGCCAATCACATATTGGGCTGCATCAAAAGTTGTGGCCAGCAGATCGAGAGAGGTGATTCTACCACTCTACTCTGCTGGATGGGGGCTGGAACACCTCTCCTACAAGGACAGGCTGAGGGAGCTGGGATTGGAGAAGAGAAGGCTCCAGGGAGACCTAATAGCCACCTTCCAGTACCTGAAGGGAGCTTACAAAAAGCCTGGAGAGGGCCTGTTTACAAAAGTCTATAGTGAAAGGATGAGGGGCAATGGTTTTAAATTAGACAAGAGTGGATTTATATTGGATGTAAGGAAGAAGTTCTTTACCATGAGGGCTGTAGAACACTGGAACAAGTTGCCCATGGAGGTGTTTGAGGCCCCATCCCTGGAGACATTCAAGGTGAGGCTTGACGAGGCTCTGAGCAACCTGCTCTAATTGAAGATGTCCCTGCTGTCAGCAGGGGGTTGGACTGGATGACCTCTAGAGGTCCCTTCCAACCCAGACATTTCTATGATTCTATGATATATGACTACTATTAGTAATGTTTGCTGTGGTACAAAGGGGATCTCAAAGCATTTCACAAAGTGAATAAAAATCATCACCCCTGTTTTAAAGCTGGGAAAATGGAGTGACAGAGTCATCGACTGTCCACAGCAACCAAAAAAGCCAGTGGCAAGAGTCAGTACTAGAAGCCAACTATGTTGCAAGTCAGTTGGCCGGTGTTTCCCTCACAAGTCCATGCATCAGAACAGGCCAATTCACCAGCACTGAAAACAGCCTTATGACATTTCTAGAAAAGACCTGAGAAATGAGTTTTCAGGTTTCTGTAAAGACAGGTGCCAATCTGAAAATAAGCCTAATTCAGTATTAGTTTTTAAAAATGTGAATTAGTTGGATTACAGGCTTCAAGGCTTTTCCTGAAAGCAAGAACAAGCAAATGGTTACGCTTCCCTTCAGTATAAATGTGGCTTCCATAAACCCAGAACTGATGGCTTCCATTTTTTTTTTTTTTGTTTGCACTGTGGATATTCTGAACAAAATCATAAACAAAAAGTCAAAAGCTTTTCCAAGAGAAGAGTGATCCTTCAATCTGCAGAGAAGTTTCAGAGAATGAAGATGGTATCTCATCTAGATTAGCACTTACAGCACTCAATCTCCTCTTCCAGTTACTGTGTCTCAAACCCATTGAGAAAGCTTTTATTGATAACAAATAACTCAAGGCACAAAGTACCTTTTGAAAATCATTCCTCTCCTCCTCACCCATCTCTATGCCTGCTCTCTTGCTCTGCCTCTCCTCTTTATTATCTATACTAAACACACATGCTACATCCTGCAATGGGACTTTAAGTGCTTCCAGACAGGTGCTCCAGTGGATAAAAAAATCTTTTGCTGCTCTGAAAATAGACTATCTGAAAGAAGACAGAATCAACAACACCTGTCTTCTAACACCTCTATAGTACCATCAATGTCCTCTTCAGTGTTACACAGTGCTGATTGCTTCAGTCATCTTAGCAACCAGGTACACAACACAGACATGCTCCTGCAATGAGGACAGAAATGAAAACTGTTGTGCTGCTCTCAGTAAAAGAGGGAAATAAGAAGCCCTGTATTACAGCATAGTGGGTTTTTATATATGTCTACTTCTGTCCTACACAGGAGGTTTATTTGTCGTGGTAGTCTTCCAACCAGCTATGGACATATTTAATTTTTTAATTAATTCTAATTTGTTACCTGCTGTTCAAAACAGAAACTGCTTACAAATTGCAAATTGACAAATATTTTTTTAAAAAGTCACGAAGTAAAGAATTAAACCTTAATATTGTAGCCAAAAGTCAATAAAATAATTAGTACTGAGCTAACCTAAATCCTCCCACTTTTCCAAGTATTTGCACCAGCAGAAATAGTTTATCATAATCAGTCCTTTCATATCAGTTATAATTTTAAACTTCCGTGAAAAAATATTCTTCATCTGGTTTAAACAGAATTATAAAAAACTCAGATTACTTCCCAGAAACACTGACTCAGCCTTCTGTTCTTCTCCAGATTTTCTTTGTAGCTTTGTTTTTAAGATTTTGCAGAGACTGTTTATGCCCCAGCTCCCTGTTATCACAACTGGAGCTAGATATCTGGATCTGAGACTCTCTGGGAATCTTACTGGATACTCCTCCTTACCTTTAGGCAGTAAATAACATTAGAAGTGTGGCTTTTCTTATTTAACAAGGTTTTATCTTTTTTATTATATTTTTTATTTGTTAGACAGTATTTTATTTTACTTAAGACTTGAACATAACAGATTTGTGTTAATAGTTTAAAGCATTTTGACAAAGTTTCTTGTACTAACAAAACCCTCAGACAATCTCTTGAAACATTTTTGAAGGGTATTTCAAAAGTAGTTACTCACAGTAATAGCCTTTATGTCTTTCGAAAACACTGCAGACATATTCTAAATTGTGACTCTTGCAAGGCATATAGTTTGCATGTTACTGTGAAAGGCCTTTCAGAAAGGGTATTTACTAATGTGCTGCTTCAGTGTATTTGGGGACAGCACATATGGGATTGTTTAGGTCTTTATTGTGAATACATGACATTCAAGATGGTCCTCAATATAACAGCTTACAAGGCTGATAGCATGGTGGGAGTCTGTTATAGGCCACCCAACCAGGATGAAGAAGTGGATGAAATATTCTATAAGCAGCTGGGAGAGGTTTCCTGATGTAGCTGGTGAGGAAGCCAAAGAGGGAAATTGCCATTCTGGACCTGCTGCTTGTGAACAGAGGACTTGCTGGGGAAGTAATGGTTGGAGGCTGCCTTGGGCATAGTGATCATGAAATTATAAGAGTTTTCAATTCTTGGCAAAGTAAAGAGGGGGGTCAGTAAAACTGCCACCTTGGGCTTCCAGAAGGTAGACTTTGGCATGTTCAGGAGACTTATTGACAAAGTCCCTTGGGAGGCTGTCCTGAAGGGTAAAGGAGTTCAGGAAAGCTGGATACACTTCAAGAAGGTAGTTTTAAAGGTGCAGGAGCAGCTGTCCCAGTGTGCCAAAAGATGAGCCGGTCGGGAAGAGACTGACCTGTCTGAACAGCTTTGCCTGAAACTCAGCAATGAAAGGAGAGTTTATGGCCTTTGGCAGAGGGGTCCACTGATGATGACTACAAAGATATAGTGAGGCTCTGCAGGGAGAAAATTAGAAGAGCCAAAGCCCAGCAAGAACTGAACCTGGCTACTGCTGTTAAAGACAGTAGAAAATGTTTCTATAAAGACATTAACAACAAAAGGAGGACTAGGGACAATCTCCAGCCTTTACTGGATGCAGGGAGAAACAGTGACAAGGGATAAGGAAAAGACTGAGGTGCTTAATGACTTCTTTTCCTCAGTCTATAGCAGTAGAACTAGTTCCCTAGACAGACAGCCCCCTGAGCTGGAAGACAGGGAGAAGGGGGCAGAATGAGACCTTTACAATCCAAGAAGAAATAGTCAATGACCTGCTTCACTGTTTAAATATACACAAGTCTATAGGGCCGGGTGGGTTACACCCAAGAGTACTGAAGGAACTGGAGTATGTGTTCACCAAGCCTCTCTCCATCATTTACCAACAGTCCTGGATAACTGGAGAGGCTACAATGGACTGGAGGGGAGCAAACGTGAAGCCCATCTGCAAAAAAGGCCAAAGGAAGTATCCAGGGAACTACACACCTGTCAGCTTGACCTTGGTGCTAGGGAAGATTATGGAGAAGTTCATCTTGAGTGAGGTCACATGGCAAGTACAGGACAGCCAGGGGATCATGCCTAGCTAGCATGGGTTCAGGAAAGGCTTGAGAAACCTGATCTCCTTCTGTGACAAGATGACCCACCCAATGGATGAGGGAAAGACTGTGGATGTTGTCTACTTGGATTTCTGTAAAGCCTTCAACACTGTTACCCACAGCATTCTCATGAGAAACTGTCTGCCCTAGGCCTGGATGGGTATCATTCTCTGCTGGGTAAAACACTGTCTGAGCAGATGGGTCCAAAGAGTGGTGGTGAGCGGAGTTAAGTCCAGCTGGCAGTCAGTCACAAGTGGCGTTCCTCAGGGCTCAGTATTGGGAACACTTCTGTTTAACATCTTTATCAATGATCTTGATGAGGACATAGAATGCACCCTGAGTAAGTTTGAAGATGACACCAAGTTGGGTGGGAGTGTCTATCTGCTTGAGGGTATGAAGACTCTTCAGAGGGACCTGGCCAAGCTGGATTGATGGGCTGAAACCAATCACATGGGCTTCAACAAGGTAAAGTGCAGAGTCCTGGAACTGGGCTACAACAACTGCAGGCAACGCTACAGGCCTGGGGAAGAACATCTGGAATGATGCCCAGCAGAAAGGGACCTGGGGGTCTTGATCAAGAAGCAGCTGAATATGAGCCAGCAGAGTGCCCAAGGTAGCCAAGAAGGCCAGTGGCGTTCTGGCTTGTATTAGAAATAGTGTGGCAAGCAGGACCAGGGATGTGATCGTCTCTCTGTAATTAGCATTGGCAAGGCTGCACCTTGAATACTGTGTTCTGTTTTGGGCACCTCAATACAAGAAAGACATCAGGGTGCTGGAGTGGGTCCAGAGAAGAGCAACTAAACTGGTGAAGGGCCTGGAGAACAAGTCTCCCGAGGAGCAGCTGATGGAACTGGGACTATTTAGTCTGAAGGGGATGAAACTAAGGGGAGACCTTATCACTCTCCACAGCTACCTGAAAGGACGCTGTAGAGAGATAGGCGCTGGTCTCTTCTCACAAGTAACTAATGATCGAACAAGAAGGAATGACCTCAAGTTGCACAAGGGGAGGTTTAAACTGGACATTAGTAAAAATTTTTTCACTTTAAGGGTTGTCAGGCATTGGAACATGCTGCCCAGAGTGGTGGTTGTGTTTAAAAGCCATACCCCAAAGTAGTACTGGACTACTGGTCCCAAAGTGGTGGACTTTGTAGAGTAGGGTTAATGGTTGGACTCCATGATCTTAAAGGTCTTTTCCAACCTAGATGATTCTATGATTCTATGAGCTTGAGCAGAAGGGAGTATATGAGACAAGCAAAGTGCACTGTAGGTCACTAGACTTCTAAAATGATTACTCCTCCCTCCTTCTGCATAAGATCTGTAGATCTGCAGAGCTCTTCACACAGCACAATTATGATTTTCAAGTAATTTCTGTGTAGGGGAACAGTGACAGGAAAAAAAGCATTAAAACAGCACGTTTGCAATTCATCCTGTTCCCAAATTTCTTGCACACATGTAGGAAGATACAAAAGGGAGCTGTCTTCCAGTTATGGTTTGAATGGCAACAACTATGACTGTATTGCATTTCACGCTGTCAGTCCATTAGATGTGTTTGGAGTATGTGGCCCTTAAAAGACACAGGTTTGGGGCTACCTATCCTGTGAATCCCAGATGGCCTTGGGCAGTGGATAAGTGCTTATATTCTTATCTACTCAGCCCAAATAGAGTTGTGGTGCCCCTAGGCATTTGCAGGAGCCGAATATGCTTATGTAAGATGTTGCTGGAGAGTATATAAATGCCTAAAGTCTTCTACATCAATTTCTGCTTTTTAAGTCACAATTTTTAACTCAGGCAGTTAACTTGTGACAAAGAATGGGCTTCATCTCATGTGATTTCAGACATCTATAAATTACACACCTAATTGTGTAAGATTTTTCCCTATTCAAGGGAAAGGCACCTACACAAAATAATATGTCACCTATCTTCCAGTGGGACTGGGGACCTAACCATATGCTTTGAGTGACATACTAAGCTCTATGGCCTCCAGCTGCCATTCCAGACTGGCATTGATTTTGACACGTTCTATGTCATATCTTACACATTCATGGAGATGTCTCGGGCTATTAGTATGACCCTACAGTAGTGCTTTGGCTCAGATGAGGTCACTTTTCAAATTAATCTCTCAATTATCTTCATTTACACACTGAATATTCTCTGAACTTGTAAACTTCTTGCACTTGAATTTAAACCAGATGATACACAGCAAGAGCTCACTTAATGCTCTACAAGCCATTCACAGGCACACAGCTCATGGCCCCTGAAAAGACCTAGTAGCTGTGGATGCTGGGTCATCAGAACCAAGTGTTTCACTCTGCAGTCTACTGGTATTGCTAATTTACATAAGGACATGGGTTAGATCAGAAGGAAATCAGACTGTTTTTAACTCAAATCTGGTCTCATGAACCAGGTTCAGGGGTTGGAAACAATTTAAATGCACTCCTAGAGATCACCTTTCTTTTTAGTTTCCTCTGAAAGTTCATGTACTCTGAAATGTGAACCAAATCACAGTGCATGGAGACAAACAGAAGATTTTCTTCAAAAGTGTACTCCTGACACAAATTTCATACTACTGCAGATGTACTCTTGGTTATCTGAGGGATCTTTACTGGTAGAAGCACCCACATTTAGGCAAATTAATTATGCTCTTATCTTTGGAAAGGATAAATCTGCCTCTGGAGGTAATCATCTTTCTCCATTGACCACAAAAGGAGTCTTGGCGACTGGTTTAAACTAGATACATAATGCTATATGGCAAGCCAGGTGAGGTTAATCTTCTAGTCCAATAAATACAAAGAAGAAAATTTATAATACCACTACAAACATCAGAGGAAAGGTGATGGAAGAGGAATCCTGCAGAGCAGAGGAGCAAAGACCTTTGGGGGAAAGACAAGAAATAAGGAAGTGAGGAAAAACAACAGGAGTTGAGCTGGCAGTTTGACCTGGATGTCAGCATAGATAATAGTAGCAAGTGAGAGAATATACCACTAGTACAGACTGCAAATGTCTTTATAACATCAAAAGACAAGTGAAGAAAAAATTCAACATTTCCAGTTCTACTATGTCCCCATTCCTAATTAATTTTTCATGATGCAAAGAAGTGGTGTCAGGAGAAAGAAACCAAGAGAGATCTTTTCTGTTGCCTGTCCCACTGTATGTTACGTTGAAGCCCAAGGAGCGTTAGAGTTCTGATCATTGTTATGCTGACCAAAACTAACTCAATAAAACATATAAACAAGGAAAAAGAATTATGGACATATACAATCATATTCACAAGAGACATGATGATTCAGAACTGTCCCCACAATAAAGTCATACTGACACAAGATTACTTGCTTCCCAAAAAAGAATACCATCAGAAGTGAGTATTAAAAGAGCATGTGGAAAAACAAAATCCTTCATCTTAATTGCTACTTACTTGAAGTAGCAGAAATAACCATGAAACCAAAGCACGACAAATTTTAATATTATGCACTGATACACTGATGATGTAACACAATCACCAAAATGCCAAGCTAGCTTGTAAGAGTTTGAGTAATTACTGCAGGGTGTAGAAATAATCCTAAGCAGATAGGAGGGTGTACTTCCATCTAAGTACTTTTAGTATCTTCTAGCAGAAAAGATAAAATTACCAAATGTAACTGTGTAGCCAGGCTTAACTAGTACATCCTGCTTTCCGATGGTGATGGTGCAAGCAGCAACAGCTGCATATATCATGATTCTTCAAGTAAGCAAGATGTTAGGATAAATGTGTTCTTCCTGCAATCAAAAGACTTTCATACCTTAAAAACTACTGAGAAGAAATACTGATCCCATTGCAATCAGTAGCAATATCCTTAGAAACAAAGTAGGTCAGGATTTTAGTTTTCGAACTGGTAGTTGTACCTCTTTTCAGGTAACACCTGAAAAACCAGCTGTATTCAAAAACTTAATAGCTGTTTTTCACTGTGAAGAGGAGTCTTTGTCAGAGGCCTCTTTTATAGCTGTTTTGTAGTCTTTTATGGTGCTCTCATAAAAAAAGCAGCATTAACAACTAGAAAGGATACTGCAACAGCACCAAAAAGCAATGCTGAGTATGCCCAGAGAAGTAGGCATTGAAGCAGAAAAGAGTGAATGTCTGTAAGATGTACTGGAAAGTAGTTTGTTAAATCTCCTGAGGCCAAATTCTCCTAACAATCATCACCGCAAGTCAAAGATGATCCTTTAAAGATGTATTACAGAGGTTTGAGATTATTCTAGACTTTTTTGCACTACCAAAATAATTAATAATGTAGTATAAGCAAAGGAAACCATATTTGGTTTTGAACAGTACAGAGTTAAACACTTTTTGTTATAGACTATGTATTATGCATGAGTGTATTCATCAAGGCATAGTTGTAACTCAGCTTAAAGAACTGCATTTCTTCCTGGTTTAATGTCTTGCTCTCCCTGCACCCCTTTCAGAGAATTCTGCTGCATATAGGTGGATATATCTGGAGAGGGGCTAAATCAATTCTGCCTTTTATAAATATCACAATGTGTAACCAACTCTTACAGGACAGTCTATAAGGTAATGGTGTATGTGATGGAATTGGAGACCTGAAGGTGGAAAAATCAATTCTGCCTTTTATAAATATCATAATGTGCACACAGCTCTACAGGACAGTCTATAAGGTAATGGTGTATGTGATGGAGTGGAGAGTTGGGCGAGGGACATGTTTAAGGGTGACTGCACATGATAACAGATGCGCCAAAAATCTTGGTCCGTTTTTATTCCCTTCAACACTGACCTGAACCAACACAACAAATATCAATTACCTGAGATTCAACACAGCCAGTGTTTGCTGACTTTGTGAGGACAACACAACACTCATGTCTCTAGTATGTGGTTGGAGAGTATGTGGCAAGGTGAGGTCTGAAGGCTATGGGGAATTACAGCCTTTTCTTACCCCTGGGAGGGTGCAAAACTGAAAGTCAGTGATGTTTACAATTTATTTAAATATGCCAAAATAGGTCACACTCATCAGCTGTATTTAAAGTAGGAAAGAAGGAGCAGAACTGGAGGGTTTTTTGGAGGTATTCCAATTTATATACAGTGTTTTAATTATCGCATGTTCTCATTAGCATACGTTCCCAATGAAATCAAATGTAAAAGATGGACTCCTATTTGAGTGGTGGGTGCCTGTATTTGAAAATTCATATTCATATGTAAGGGAGGCTGGAAACAGTCCAAGAAGTGTATTTAAGTAGCTCTTCCTGGAAAACAGTGGTAAGTATTTAGTGAGGAGGGGTTCTCTTCCTGTTCTGTCTATGAAGGGTAGGTATATAGGTAAACATAAGGTCAGGTACCTGTGTCAAAAAACAGAAAGAAAGGAAGAAATGAACCAAGCCATGCTCTAAAATACAACCATCCTCTGAATCATTCAGTGAATTCAGTGTATGATCTTTTTTTTTCTTTTTAGTCCTTGAGGCAGAGGGAATTCCTTCCAGTGTGCTTTACAAAATGCTAACTGGGTCATTAATGATTAACAAATAAATAATACTGTCTACAGAAAACTTTCTTCCCATGAAGTCACTCCTTCTCACGCCGTAAATCTGCTACGTTACTTCTGATGGCAGTTTTGATAAATGAGGTCACATGAATTTTAGAGGTTAGTCTGAGGTGAATGACTGAAAATGCTGTCATGAAATCTAAGACCTTTGGGTATACCTGTGACAACCTGGAACTTAAGATTGCTTACTGCTTGAAGTCCTTAGGGTTTCAAGGCACAATTCACACAAGCCCCAAATAAGGCAATAAAAGATGCTATCTAGTATGACTTTTTTCTCACCCATTGTGATGTACACTTTAAAAATGTTTGTTTTTCATCTATTATTTAATAATCTAGTACAATCTTTACTACTGTTCAGGGAGATGTTGTTAGACAAATAGGTTTTTGTTGTCGTTTTATCTTTCCGTTTTTGTTTTTTTTTTTTTTTTTGTGAAAGCAAATGGAGTCTCTTCATGCCATTAACCAAAGTGACTTGTAAACAAAGAGGCAATTTAACAGCATCCCCACAGCATTGCATTCCTACTTAACCCTGTGAAGACTGTGTAATGTGAAAACTCAGACGATCAAAGAGTTGTTCCTTTGCTAGATTCCAGTAAATAATCTGGTATTTTTACAGATGTCTAATTGCTTCTTCTTTTTTTTTTTCAATTACATTATTCAAGAATATAATCCCAAAGGCAAGGAGCCTTTACAACAGTCTCTCTATCCAGTCTGCACCTCTGATTTATTTCTCTGCTTTACATAACATTCATTTAGTGGAAGTGAATGATGAGCATTGTCAGAACCGCAGTGTAAACCAGAGCATTTCCAGGAAAGGAAGTAAGCTGTAACATCAAAGGAATTTGTGGAGTGCAATGGCTGCTCTGTAGAACAATGGGACTATTTGCATTCACCGTATTTGTTACAAAATATTTATTTTATTTTTTTATTAAATTGCCTGCTGCAAAATTTACCACTGCCACAGTTCAGTGTGTTAGTGACCTACACATCATCCCACCCCACATTCCCCAAACATATCACAGGTTTTTGATACAAGATAAAAGTGCCACATAATTCAGTCTGCTCTCTGTCAAAGCATTTAATATGTGAAGAAAAATTAAATTTGGGAGTGAAGTAAGGAGGAAACAAGGTTTTGAGCTAGCCCTGAGGCCATCCTAGTTCTTCTCTGCTGCTTGGGCAAAGTTACTATAATTTCTCTTTTTTTCTAGAATAAGTATATTTTCACCCTTTTCAGCAAAGACTTATGTTTTAATAGTTACTGCTCTTTCCAGCCTTGTACAAGATGGAAACTATAGGCAGTCATCCCAGTGTTTATGAAAAATCACATGCACAACCTTTATTCTTATCATTTGTTTACATTTCATGTGATAGTAATAAAACATTACATGAAATAAGGGACTTAAAGCAGAAGTGACACCACCAGATATTATTTTTTATCTATTAATCATCAGAATAATAGCTAACACTCCAAATTGTTTGAGGCAGTTCTTTAAAGCAAACATAAATTCTCCTGCTGTCTCTGTTGTAGTGTTCTACTGATGAAGATTTTTTTTCTTTCTCTTTTTTTTTTGTGGCACATGATGCTCTATGAACTCACTCATTTTCTGTGTTCTTATTCTGGTGATGTGTATTAATGGCAGCACTTAGAGAAGAAAGAACTTTCATATCCATTTTTTCAATAAATTGGGTAACTAGAAACAGATATGCGTAGTCTACCTAGAGGAAAAAGTTTCTACGTATAATTAATTCTCCTTATTGTCCACTCATTTATTTTACTGTTTCTAAATATAGCGTGGTCCTCCTCCACTGTTCACTAGATAGCTTTTAGTTCATCTCTTTCTTTCTTTAAACGGGCAAAAAGCTCAACCATCTCTACCTCTGTCCACATAAGGAAGGAAAAGTCCATCGATTGTGTTACTTTCCCATAAACACTAGAACAGCAGAAAAGCCTTTGTTCAACAGAAGAAACAACTTTAAATACTGCCATTAAAGTGCTAAGCAGTCCAGGTACTTATCTTAAAAAATAACATGCTTCAATGTGAATCAGCAACGCAGGGATTGCCACCAGCTCTCAGGAGCCTCAACAGCCAGAACATTCCTGCTGTTTTAATGAGTGAAATGATCCATCCCACCATACAAACCATTTTCCCACCCAGTTAAATACGACACGACTATTAGAAAGAGAAGAAATAAGACTCACTCAATAAAGTAGACTTCTCCCTTTTCTGTATAAGCCATTTCCCAGTTATCAGGCAGTGGGCCCAAGTCGTCATTCTCTTCAGGTTTAGTCTGCTTTGTTACATCCATATCCTCCTTTGCTTCTTCAGGCTGAGTATATCCTGGTGCAGGACAAGGTTGGGTGGAAGATACCTCACCTGAGACACCTGTACTCTTCTCTTCATGTTCACTTGATTCTACAAGAGAAGATAAATTACAAGTTTTGGATATCCAAGGTAATGGTGAAGAACTTACCAGGTGCAAGTCTCCAAGGAATATTCTATGAACTGCAAGTCTTGAAATAAAGAAAAACATTCTGTTGGATTTACACAAGGGTCCCTCTGATGATGCATTTCATCTGGAACTCAATAAAAGAAAATAAAGTAATGAAAGCAAACAGAAACAAGAAACTAATAAAGAGCTAAGAAAGAAGCCAAAGAGTTCTGTCTCACTTTGTCCCAGGAGTCCTTCCAGACCAGCAGTTAGCACTGAGAAAAAGGCAGCTTCACATCCAGCAGCACTACTGTCTTATCTCTCAACTTTCATAACTTTTCAAACTATACACACATAAAGCAACTACCCTGTTGTTTTATTACAGACAACAGATCCTTCTCAATTAAAAAAAAACCACTATTTGCTTTACGTATATCCATACATCAAAGAAATCAATATAACATCCATCAACACATAGCAATACATTAACTGTATAGAAAGTGATTGTGATTTAATTGCTGATATAATCTGTGGGAGGCATAGTTTCCCACAATCAGTGCCAAATGCTTCCTATAGCCAATGTGGTTATTTCTCACTGTGACCAAGAATATATTCAGGAAGGAGTCTCCCCTTCCCATGTCTTTTTCAGTACTTGATCTTTCACTTTTTATTGAATTTACTTTCCATAAAGTCTGAAATTAAAAAATGTGGTGTCCAAAAGTATCTCTACCACTATCAGTTCCCACAATCCAGTACACATACTTTCACTAAGCAAGTACAGTAGAACTTAACAGTACTTGTTACAGCATTTGCTGAACACAAACATAAGAAAACCACAAAGAAAAAAAGACAAAAAAACACCCCAAAACACCTAAATAGTGACCAGCTGTGCAATATTAGGAGACTAAATGTGCATTATCCTTGTCTGAAAACAAATGTTTTTAAAAGTAGCCAACAATGTAGTCTAGAAGATGCATTGGAACTATGTAGATACTTGTGTGGAACATGTAGAGTGTGGAAGACAACTTAGGTGAAATAATCTGTGATGCTTAGAGAGGAAGAAAGAAGACCAACAAAAAAATTAACAGCAATGGTCTTAAAAACTCCAGATTTTAATAAACTCACAGAATTAAAAAATTTGATGTTATGTCAAGAAATGGTAAGGCAAAAGGTGCTCAGGAAAGATTGTAAAGATTAAATAAATAATACTAAGAATGGAAGCACAAATTGTTCTAATGAAAAATAAAAATACTAAGTATAATCAGAGGTCATTTTGGCTAAGCCATGACTTTTTAAGGGTCTACTTCTTGAGAACGAATTTTACAAAAGGTTAAAACTAGATTAAATGGTCAAGGACAAACACGGAAAAACAACATGGGTTTCTAATAGCAAAGCAGAATGGTCAGTCTAGAAAATGTGATACAATCAGGGACTTTAGAGGCGACAAGAAAATTTTCTGTAAGTGCCTCAAGTAGACCAGAAGCAGACTCAGTCCACTATGTGGGAAGGAAGGAAAGTTAATAGTATATGACGCTTAAAGAAATTAAGGCAATTAGTGCTTTTTTTGCCTTGGTCACTACTGCAAAAAGATTACCTGTGATTAAGTGACTAACATAATTAACATAAGCAATAGAGCTAAAGAATGTGGAGTAGAGTGGGCAGAGAACAGGTCAGGTAAAACTCAGTTCCAGAGCCTGATGAAATGAAACTTGAGCTACCGAGGAAACCAATCAATCAGCCTCATGCGTAGTAATGGCTACACCTTTGAGACTTCATAGAGGAGAAAATATAGGAAGAACAGACACAATCCTAGATTCAGCAAAGTATATATGATTTAAGTTTTTAGATAGTTTTATATTCCTAATTTTCAAGCATCTAAGTTCCCTCTGAAATAATTTTCTCAATTGAGCCTTTATGTCTTTTTGTAAAAAAGGAGGAGGGAGACCCATGAAACTGTAACTTCACAACTTTCTATTTTTAATTCCTACAAGGATGTTTGGATCAGCAATCAAACCACCTACATATAAGCTCCTCAAAGGTGATATATAATTGTCAAGATTTTTCAGGAATAAATAGTACCAAAGTAATCTTCTTTCTCTTCATGACAGTAACAGGTGCTGCTTGTTGGGGAGAAATAGTAGATACAGCTTTCATGGTCTTAAAAAAGAAGACTTTAGACACTGACACATACAGCCTTTTAGAATAGTGTGGAAAGAAAATACATCCAGTCTTGAACAGGGTGATGGTCTATAGTTCTCATGCTGATAAATCTTAACCCACACTTGAACTACAGGGTATTACAAACATGCTGTTTGGAAATGTGAATCTGTCTGTGGGAAGAAATGGACACAAACACAAGTCTTGCTTAGTTGCATCTCACAGCAGAGCAGTAGGATCACAGGGGAGATGAAGTCCCCTTCTTATCTACCACTCTCAAATCACCCCCAGCTCCCTCTCTCCACTCTGGTTTCACCTTAGTTTTCCAAAATATGTGGCATCTGTCTGATGAAAAATACCACAGTCAGCTGTAAAAATACAAGATGGGGAGCAAATGTTTAGGCAGAATTCATAGTGAAAATACAATGGAGGTATGGAAATGTGGGAGGGACATGATTATCTTCAGTCAACAATGATACTGTTGCAAAAGGAAGACAGCATAATAGGTAGGAAGAGTAAGCAGATACAACACAGGTCCCCCCACTTTTAACTACAGTATGTTTTACTCGGGAGTAATGCACCAAGTTTCAAGAGTTTCCTGTCAAGGAAGATGGGAAACAGTTAGGAGGAAAAAAAAAAAACACAAAAATCCCAAACCCAAACCAAACCACAAAAAACAAAAACAACAACAACAAAACAAACAAACAAACAAAACAAACAAACAAAAACAAACAAAAAACCAACAAAGTTTGAAAGTATGAAAAGTTTGAAAACCAGGTGGTTTTAGTCTTGAGGAGAAAAGACTCATGGATAGGGGAAATATTTTCAAATACACATACATTTCTCTCAAAGCAGAGAGGGTATACAGTCTCAATTTTCTCTGAGAATGGGACAATGCAATTGCTGATAAATTATTTAAGTTTTTTGTTCTTATCTCTGACAAGCAAATGTAAATTCTCATCTGTCTCAAGCATTATGGACAAATCTGTGAGTTGTATTTCTAAGGCTACCTGCAGTCTTGAACACATTTCTACTACAGGAAGCATGCTGTACAGATTAATGTGAAGACAAGACATAAAGCCACATGGTACATACAACTGCAGCAGAACAAATAAATTTGGAGCATGGGTGCATCACTCACGGTGGCCAATGACCAGCCAATTGGTTTGCTAGACCTTAGATGTGGTGACATTGCTGTGTCTTGTGATTTTACCATGATGATGGTAATAGTCTTCTTATTCAAGATCTTATTTTCAACAGGTCTCAATAACTGTATTAACAAATCCTAGCCAACATGATGTCAGAAAAATTGTTAAAATTAAGCCTTGAGGATTAGAAGAAATATTCTGAACTTGGCTTAGACTGAAATTGCTATCAAAATATAGCAGGCAAAAAAAGAACCTGATGCTTATTTAACAACTTTATAATTATTTTAAAGCCAATCTCATGTATTATTAATTACTGGATCATTATCTTTTAATAGGTTTGATAATGGAGAAAACATCATGATGACTAAAATCCAAGCAATTAAGGTAGAATTGCCTAATGCCATTTAATAACATTGTTTTACACAATGGACAGCCTAGTCACACTTATCTGGAAAACAGCCCTACGGTGTCATCTTATCTGTTGTTGTATGTGTCTATCATTCATGTACTCCAGGTAAGGTAGACATTCATACCTGGCTTTTTTTCTGCTAATATATATTCATATATAATGATTGATTTGATAAAAAACAAAAACCAAAAAAAACCACACGGGGTTCTGGTTTAAATCTAGCAGAGCCACAAAGATGATTAAGAGAGTGGAACATCGCCCTAATGAGGAAAGGCTTGAGGAAAGTCTTGGGTCTTTTTAGGTGGGAGGAGACTGAGGGGTGACCTCATTAATCTTTATAAATATGTAAAGGATGTGTGTCAGGAATATGGAGCCAGGCTCTTCTCAGTGACTTCCAATGATATGACAAGGGGCAATGGGTGCAAGCTGGAATATAAGAGGTTCCATGTAAATGTAAGGAGAAACTTTTTCACAGTGAGGGTGACAGAGCCTGGAACAGGCTGCCCAGGGAGGGTGTGGAGTCTCCTTCTCTGAAGACATTCAAAAGCCACCTGGATGTGTTCCTGTGTGACCTGATCTAGGTGATCCTGCTCTGGCAGGGTGGCTGGACTAGATGATCTTTCAAGGTCCCTTCCAACCCCTAATGTTCTGTGATTCTGTAACTTAAATGTAGAAATGAAGTTTGAAATACTACAGTAACACACTGTGAGCACAAATACCTTATCTTCAGAGAATATATGATATAAAAAAAGATCCTAAGATTGTACCATAATATGAGACCAGAAGTATTTTTGTCACTAAAAGAAAAAAGTATCAACTGACTTTCTGTCAAGTGAAATAGTCTACTAGATCTGTTGTCTCCCTACAAAACAGATTACATGGTCGAGCTTTCAAAAGCAGTTTAGCACTCTATCTCAAGAGTAAGCATCCTGGGAAGTGACAGAACAGGCACCAGTAAAGCACCACCAAGATATTGCTCATGTTGGATACAAAGAACTTTGAGAACAAGATAATCTGTATGTTAAAAATACCTACTTATCATTACATACTGTAAGTTCATCTCTCTTCAAATACCATCCAACTTCAAATACCATCAGTTAAAACATTACTGCTTGATATGACATATTCTCTATACAGCTCTTAGACAATATGGTGACTATTTTTTAAATATAAGTGGTATTTATGTTGTGATAGTCTCAGAATTACAACCTTCATCAATGCTATTGCTTGCACCTAAAATTGTTTCTATTATTTACAGTCTAACTCTTGAATTTTACCATCTAAACATGTAAGAGGACTTTGTAATTTTATTTTAAAGCTGCAGATTATTCATTCAGTAAAGTTTAAAAATTTTTTATTTTCTTGCAGAAGAACTGACTCAGACCTAAGCTATATCAGCAGAGAATAAATTAAGAAAATATTATTAAAGAGTAATTTATGGAGTGGTTTTAGCAGTTCTTAAATAAAATAATGCAGCTTTTTATACCCTTTTTGTATCTAAATGTCTAATTTGTTAAATTCTGCCCAGGAAACAGTCCATCCACTTTAAATAACTGTTGGATACAACAGTAGTTTAACTCATGTTTGACAAGCTATGTGCATCTATTTTCTTATGAAAATATCACTCTGCATCCTTGAAGATGCTCCTTTTCCCACAGAACTGCAGACACATTTGGGTTTTGGTTCTTTGCATGGAGGGTCTGTTCCCACTGACTAGTGGTTAACTACAGTATGTTAGTGGTTTGGGTTTTTTTAAATCTCATGGATCTAGGATGCCATGTGTGTTATTTTCATGCCTCTGGCTGTCTTTGACATGCAATAATAAAAGAATAAGCTCAACCTGTTGCCTGGGACTACTGCATGGTGATTGATAGCATTCTGACTCCAGCCTTTGCTTCATTAACCTAAGGCATGGTATGATCATTTTAAAACTTTATGTCATATCTTATGCCTGCCAGAACTTCCATTCTCTGGGTGCAACTTATCATTGCTCAACTAATGTCAGAATAATGCACATACATAATCATTCTTTCAATGTTAGTGTATTTTTTCTGGAGTTTGGATCAAAAAGACTTAATCAGTCAGAAGTGTGAAGCAAGTGTGACATGACCAACACGGTGTCAAATCATGATGCTGGTTTTGAAAAAGATTGACAATTCTCTGCAGACACAAACAGCAGCAGCAGTGAAAATAATGTCTGACAAGCAGGTCATAATTTGACCAAAACTCTTTTGACCTCTTTTGTAAAAGTATCGTTTTTACAGAAATCTTTCATTTCAATGCAGTGTCATAGAATCATAGAATGGTTTATGCTGGAAGAAACCTTATGATCATCTAGTTCCAATCATCCTGTGATGGGCAGGGACATCTTCCACTAGACCAGGTTGCTCAAACCGATCCAACCTGGCTTTTTTTTTTTCTTTGTGGTTTTTTGGTTTGCTTGTTTTTCTTCAGAAGGAAGAGCTCTTTGTAAACCTAAGGACAAATCTCAGTGAGTCTCCTCCAGACAGATATTATGGAGCAGGCAGTGTAGGGCATGCTCATGATAGCAACACCATCAATGTATTTACAGCATACAGATACGTGGGTCCTTGAAACGAAATCTGCAAAGCCATGGCTACTACATTACACCATGGGCTAATGCAGCAGGTTCCTAGCAAGGGTGTGCAGATTCACAGTATAAGCAGTCAGCTGCCAGATGAATGTGCTGAGCCCTGGAAGCTGCTTGGCCAGTGCACACCCTACCTGAGAGCCCATCAGCAGGGCAAGACTGCACCAAGCATCTATGTGTGGGCCCAGGAGCCTGCAGCACTGCTGGTGTTGAAGTCTTAGGCTTCTCAGGTGCATGATGTCTCAAACAAACCAGTGAATGGCAGAGATCCAACCTACAGCAGGAAGAAGTCCAGTAATGTGGGCAATTGCATTACATGTGACAAATATACATGGTCATCTTAACAGATCATCTATAGATTATGTCTCTCATATGCTGCTTGGGAATTAGTAGGGCTCTTCATTTAAATTTAGCCATCTAGACTCCTGTGCCTCTGTAGGCTGAATTAAGCATTCTAGATTGTAGAAGTATTCTCCTAAAATGGGTATCTAAACCAGCTATGGCCTCTTATTCTTTGGAATTGCCTCTTTCTCCTTACTTTATGTAAAGAGAGCAGAGAAAAGTAGCTCAAGCAAAAAGTATGGCATTTAGGCATATAAATTACTAATGTTGGATAAGATAAATACCATTTCCTAATTAATACTATTTTATCCTGAGATAACTTGATCCAGGATGAAGGACTGAGAATGCTGCATTCTAAAATTACCAGAAGCACAATCCTGAAGAAAAGAGAAGGATTTCTGCTTGGTTCTGGGTCGAAGGACAGGTGACAAAACCCAGAAAGAATAAATGCATTGAGCAGCACAAATTAACAAGAAGACAAATATGGATCATGGTTGAAGATCTCCAGTCTGTCATATAACTATCTGAGGAAAATCTGATGGCCTATGAAGCAAGGTATGCAGAATTGAATAAAAGAAAAATTTATCCCTATTAATAAAGCTCAACAGATGCACAGATTACTTTGACAGGCACTAAAAAGTGGTCTAAAAAATAACACAAAAAGCAAAAAGATCTCTGCAACTAAAAATGTCACTTATTGGTCTGCTAAAGATGGGTTTATTTTCTTAAGATTCTGAACATTTGATTCATATTTGTTACTATTTTAATCTACCAGTCCTGTTAGAACAATCCTTTGAGTTGCAGACTGATACCTTTGGCGGTTAATAAGCCATCAAGTTGCTGAACATCTACAAAAAATGTATCAAAGTTTCAGATGTCCCAAGAGACCTGTACATAACAAAAGACTCCCATTAGAATTGAAGCATTTAGAATAGAAAATGCTTTCTAAAAGAACTGGAAATAACAATATCCTACCTTCATTGCTTCTTCATAAAAACTGTACTGCTTCCTCCACCAAGACTTTAAAAAACAGTAAAATTAACATTCTGGGTTTCCTGATGGTTCAAAGACACAAACTACAAATACACACACATTTTAAAGGTAGCTAAGACTCTGTCAGCTCACAAAGAAAATTACTCCAGTAACAGGGTCTGTGGGAGCTACACTGCCCAACAAAGGCAACACAGCATGTATGTACAGAGCTGCTTTGCTACAATCCCTTAAATCCTCAATCAGTGTAACTGAACAACAAAACCCTGCTTATGAAACCATGAGAGCCAACACAGGCACTGCTTGTTCTGCTGGCCACACCTACAGGAATTACTTTGTGGGGGGTGAGGAGGGGGAGGAGGAGGGCTGTTTTACACTGAAGCTCATGTATTTCATGTTGCAACACAGCAACATGTTTCTTGGGTACTGCCTCGTCATCACTCAATAGAATTTGCCTGGAAGAAGCAAATTATAGGTGTACAGTGCAAGAAGAAAAACAGGTAAATATCGCCTTTTGATCCAGTTTGAGCTGAAACACATTGCCCTGGAAATTGCTCCTCAGCAATGGTCCATTTTGTGGTACATTTCAAATAACTGCAATGAATGATTTTTCTAATGAGTTCTACAATACACATCAGATATAAAATTCTGCCTTTGCCTCTTTCTCTGTGGAAGTATCCTGGCAACAGAGACAGAGCTGATGTAAGGGTTTCTGGGCTTAATCCTTTCCTGCTTATCAGGACAGTGACAACAGAGGCAATGTTGGGTGGTAGGGATGAGCAAGGTTTGTACAGCATGTGATGGTAATGGCCAGGGAGAAAAGCTGCAGACCTTTGGCAGTCCAAGAGGGGAGAACAAGATCCATTCTCACCCTACCACTCCCTGCCATCCCCTTGTATGTGGACTCTGCACAGGGATTTGCCCTTACATGTGATGTTAGGCAACAACTACAGGGAAGCAGATGGCAATCATGTCCTCAATGGGAAGATATTCACTATGATATACTTTCTAATGCAGTAGAAGAAATAAAAGTATATATAGAATCTGCAGTATGAAAATCCTTTTTACAGTGCTTTGAACATTAGGTAACGGATTTTTTGTTTCACATTGGCCTATACATTTCAAGAACTTGCAATAATGCATTTCATTTTCTCATCCATACTATTGTCACTACAGACTTACATATTAATAATTTGTTTCTGAATTTTTATGTTCACCAAAAAGGATTCATAGAGCTACTCCTCAGAGAATTACAGAAGTCTAAATCCTTTAATTTCCTACTTGAAAAACAACAATACAAAACTATTGCTTAAATGCTATTTCAGAATAAAAAAAGATTAAGTACTGCAAAATGATGACTTGCTGAACCACTGAAGGGGAAGCTGATTACCTGCTTGGGAAAAGTGCTCTCACTCAGGATACCAGTGAGTATCTTGAGCTCCTCTTTTTCTGAAGAACTATGATCCAAGGGATAAAACAACAGCTGCCTTGTAGGACTAGACATCTGCAATCTTTCTCATCTTTATGAAGGCTCTCGAACACTGCTGGAAAGAGTCCTTCCTGATAGTATTACCAATTAAGTTTCATCAGCACTGCCACAAACTCGTTAATATGGTCATTTTAGTCTTCCACAATATTGCTAAGGTTTCATATTATTTTAGAGAAGTTCACTTCGTAATGTAATAAGCACTTGTGAGTATCACCACTCAAGAACAAGGAGACCTGAAACAGTCTAGATTCATTTGACCAAATTATAGATCTCTAGACGCCCTCTATAGTCAATGGAGAGAAGTAGGCACTTGTGATTGATTTCCTAATCTAGAAATCTAAAAAAGGTCACATGAACTGTATTCAGAAAGTAGGCAATTTTATCTTTCATCTATAAAGAGGGTTCAAAGGGAGTAGTTCAGAGACAGCTATCTTTAAGTTAGCTGACGTGAGATGACTCCCCAGAATGGAGGTGAAGTAATTCGTTGTAGGCTTCAGAGAAATCCTGTTATTCAGAATTCCTGGGTTCCAGTCTAGCAAGAACATCCTTACCTGAACACGTATATTCTCAGTGCAGAAGGAGGTAACTGAGGACTCTGAGAATAACAAATTCATTGCAAAGTAAGAAGGAAGAACGGACCTGGTGTTACTGTCACGTCATTTCCATTCACCACAGGTCTTTCTTCCTCTTCTTCCTCTGGTGGTTCAATACCTGTCTTCTCCATGTTGCTCACAGACTTATTCCTTTTACGTTTTCCTTCTGCACCAGGAGTGGCACCTGGGAGGATCTGATCTGTTACATTTAACAGCAATGGAGCTGGTTCTGCTGGAGGCTTCGGGGTGCCGTAATAGTTGTCTGGAAAGAAAAGGAATAACACATGAATTTGCAGAAATGCATATGATGCTGCTTCTTCTTTCACCTTAGATTAATGGGATTATGTGAGGTAGGATCTGTTTCATCAGCTAATAACACGATTCTTCAAGATGTTTTCTGTGTAGTTAAATATTCACCTTTCATGAAATAGTAATTAATTTTCTTGGTGGTAGCACTAGTGGTCAAAACATGCTCACAAGTAAATGCCATATTAACACTTCCTGAAACATTAACAGGGTAAGATGACAGTTCTCTCATCCAAATACCTGACAAATGTGCAGCATACCAGAGCTGTTATTTCAAACTGTTAGTTAGGACAAATTAGTTTTATAACATTTATGCCACAATATATGAATTTCCGAAGGAACAAAGGGACCTTAAAAGTATTGGCTATTCACTATGTTATATAATTTTCACTCCGTCAAATTCTCTCACCTGCTTAAAAAGTAAATAATGGTTCAATGATTCAGAGTTCTGCAATTTTCAGTAATGCTTGCAATATCTCATTTTTTCATACTTGTCACATTTTTGCTATTCATGAGCTCCAGATTTGGTATAGTTAATGCTAATATATTTTCAAAAGAAATTGAAACCTTCTGCTTCAGGACTTGAAATTATCTCAAAGTACCATGAAATTCTGAGAAGAATTAAGGTGGCTGACAGATTACCCTCTATTTTGTCTCTCATGAAATTTCTGGCAACTTCCTCTGAATTATCTAATTTCTGTCGGGATGATTAGATTAGATGGACCATGGTCTGATCTTATCTATCAATATCTGTCTGTTTGCATTTCTAGCCCATCTGGTCTCAAAACTGGTTTCCTACTAATGCCTCAAATTTGTCTTAAAAAATAGGGCTAAACCCAAAACATTAAAATAATGAAATAATATTTTTTAAAAAAACAACCCACCAACAAGCAAACAAGCTCTTTCTAGAAGCAAACATGAAGTGTAATGTTAAGACATAAAAACACAGTAATTATGCAGTTATCTTTTTCACCTGAACTTGCATTGAAGGGCAGTAAAGATGATGCCTCACAAGTAGATTTGTAGCAGATAGTACTGGAAACTGAAAATACTGTCCAGCTCTGAGAAACTTTTACAAATTAATAAGCACCTATGTAAGGATATTGGCTTGCTGAAGATATCTGTAGACCATATGACCATTACTTAGTTCTTATGCCACGATTTAGGGTTCCTGTGTGTTCAAATAATAGTAGCAACTGGCAAAAATTATTTTAACCACATATGAGTGTAACACAAATAAATAAATATATCTGCACAGTAAACCATCATAAGATGCATTTTTCAGGCAAAATAAAAAGTATTACTAGTACTGGTATTCCTTTGTGTTTTCAATGAAATTACAGTGTTCAGACACATGTCCACCTCAATACAGAGAAGCAATTGAACAGCCCTGCAACTACAGAATACTCTATGAATTTTTCAGTGGTTTAGCAAAATGGTATTCATCACAGATGTTTCTGTAATTGTAATACTCTAGAAAAATTTATTGTGCTTAATGGCCTTCATACACACTCTGGGCTTAGGAATCGCAGAATGAAAAACTGACTTGATGAAGATTTTCTTTTGATCTTATGAGATGGCAGCTGTTTAACACAGAGCACTGATACCAGCAGGGCAATGAGTTGTGCCTTTGGATAACTGCCTTTGACCTGCCCTCCTCTAGGCTACAGAAGGTCTCTGACTCCCAGGGTTAAAGCAGAGGAGCAGGATTTGGGGTCTAAAAGGGGAAGGAAAGTCAACATTGATCCACTTGCAAAACTGTACCTTCACAACATGCTGAAATCTGATCTGGTCACAGTCAAACTTCTAAGCTCTGACAGGTCAGGGTATTTTGAGAGTACCTGAAACCAAGTACTCTTGAAGGTAGCCTTGAAGGTAGTGCTCAGTTGGAAGTCTACATTTGTATTTCCTTAAGAGTGTGTTACAGGTGAGACTACATGTCAGAAATACTATATATATGTTAAAGAAAGGGTTCCTCAATGAAAAAATTCCTCCCTGATCCAAGCCATTTTACCAGTCTGAAAGTTAATCAGTACCACACATGTCATAAGCTTCACAAAACTTGTGAATTATGCAATGATTACCACTGATTTCATAAATATAAGCATACAAATCCCAGGTTTATAGTACAAGTGTGATACAAACTGTGAAACTAAATGTGCGCTACCTTGGCTCTTTTCCTTTGTTCTTATTTTGGCCGTTGTCATACAAAATTGAGAGCAGTCGTAATTAGCAATAATACTAATATCCTGAATAGAAGTGAAGATTTTTTAAATGAAGGACATGCTCATTCTATTTTTGAATATTAAACACTTTTTCACTCCAACTGAGACAAAAAATATTCTATGGATATGTCATGTCTGAAAATGTAAGAATCAAAACTGCTCACTCAGAATTAGGAGCCAAAAAGAATTTTACTCTTCTAGTTTCAAACTGAAAATGCAGTTTAATTTCCAACTTCTCTCCTCTAACATGTAATTTTCTTTATAATCCAGTAACCGCTGATTTTAAACTGAGTTTTGCATTGTTATTATTAATCCATCCATTCATCCATGCATCCATCTTTTATTCAAATATATTAACAAGGAATACAAATAAAAATAAGAAACTGGTCTACGGTTATTGACATATCCAATGCATCATAAAAATGATGAAAAGAAACCACACAGTTCCAAAGGAAAAAATATATAGGATGAGAGACCCAGACATTTCAATGAAGGAACAATGCTCCATTAAAGAAAAACTAGAATCAAAGTATCTCCTATCAAAAATAGTTCCTCAATGTCTTGAAATAACTTGCATAAGCCTTAGAAATTAGCATTAGATCTAATGGGACACTCTCATAAAGCCTTAGAAATTGTCATAGCTAGGCATAATAGAGAGATTAAATGTTTAAACTTTATAACTTTTGTTGCAACAATGTTTGGAAAATCTCTGATAACAACAGCCCTTTGATCTTTCCCGAGCAAAGAACAGAGGTAGTTAAAGATGTTACTATTGGAACACTAATCATAAGGTAATGATGTTCAGCTTCCTGTAAGTACAAAAAGAACACAAACAAATAATTTTGATTGTGTTTAAATTAATAAAGCAATGAATAATAATAATAATAACAATAAAAAATCTTCCTAAAAGAAAATAAAAATCCCTTGCCCATTGGCAATCAAAAAACCCAGCAGTTAGGAGCTTTAAAAAAAGAGATGGAGCACAAAACAGAAAACACCTTTATTGCACTATACAAAACCACATAGTACCTTCCCTTTTGTATACTGCCTGCTGTTCTAGTACTTGCCTCTCAAAAATTACATGGGGGATCTAAAGAAGGGCAATTAAAACTTGGAACTGCTTAAATTGATTTTGAGTTCTCAGCTTGGAAAGGGGACAACTGAAAGGGATATGGCAGATATGTATAAAATCAAGACATCCCTGGGAAAGTGCCTAGAAAATAAATGAATGGATGCGTGGCTTCTCACTACATGAGAACAAGAGGATGCCCAATGAAATTAGCAGGTTTAAAACAAGCAAAAGAAGTGGGCTTTTTTTAGTTTTTAGTTGCATAAAAGAATAGTGGCATTCTCTGTGAACTTGCTACCTCCTGTCCTATCACAGGGCACAAGTGAAAAGAGACTGGCCCCTTCTGCCAGTATGATAAATACAGTCAAAAAGAAATTATATAGAGTCCTAGGGGGAAAAAAATAAATCATGAAAGCCTATTAAATATAAAGGTACGAATTCTGAATCAAGAGTTCTATACAATACAGACTGGTGGAGCGTATAATGTATCTCTGCTTGCTTTCCATGTCCTTCTATTTTTTTTCCTTAACATTTACCAAGGGGCTGTAGTAGCGAGTACAGGGCTACAGTTTCCCTTGGTTTGACTCCATGCAGCTGCTCAAGTGCCTCCTCATTGTACTTAAAAAATGTGTGCATGCTCCTCTGCCACGCCAGAAAAAAGTCGAGGGGTCAGTTTAAGCCAGCAGAGCTTAAACTAAGCTATTTGCGCTGGACCTGACTAAAAGCCTTCATGCAGAGAGGCAGTGCAGAACACTTATTTAATTGCAGAAAACTACTACAGCTTAATCCATCTTGCTGCTGTGCCTGATTGCCTTAGTGCTCCCAGCCTATTTCAGAGTGCAGCTGAACACTGAAGAGTGTCTAACCCAACCTATTTGACTCTGTTGCCAAATGGCTTACAAACCATAGCACAGTTAAAATTACCAAGTATTCCTTGCCATCCCTAAGCTGTATGAAATGGTCTACATGACTCTGCAAAGAGGGAGTCAGATAAAATTACTGGGGAGGTTAACGCTGGTGATAGAGACCAGATCAGGAAGTCAGAAAGACAAAAGAAGCACAAAAAGGAGAAAACAAGGAGGACAAAGTAGGTATTTTTTTCCTTAACCTGAGCTCACCAATGTCAGGAGGTAAGTCTTACTACTGTAAGAATTTTATTTTATCGATGAAGTGGTTGATGAAGCAATACATCCTAACCTGCTTCCTGAAAAAAGGTAAACCCTTAAGGAAGAAACATGACAAAGCATTTGGGTGGTAGCAAAGAAGCAGAAGGATCATCATGTTGAAATGATAACAAGACTCAAATCTACTGATAGTCACTATAACAATGTGCTCAACATGTAGTAATCCTGATTACTAGATGCAGTTATAAATGTGTCTCCCATGATGTGCTTCATTTTGTGCTACACTACGGAGACTGAACTACATGCACCTTCTTGTGTTTGACCTTGCTACCTCCTGTCCTATCACAGGGCACAAGTGAAAAGAGACTGGCCCCTTCTACCAGACACCCACCCTTCAGATATTTGTAAACATTAGTAAGATCCCCTCTCAGTTTTCTCTCTTCCAGGCTGAAGAGCCCCATCAGAGAGGAAACCTTCTTCAGAACCTTCACCATCTTTGTAGCTCTCTGTTGGACTCTCTCTAGTATTACCCCATCCCTCTTGAACTGGGGAGACCAGAACTGAACACAATACTCCAGATGTGGTCTCACTAGGGCAGAGTAGAGGGGAAGGAGAACCTCCCTTGACCTGCTGGCCACACTCTGCTTTATGCACCCGAGGATACCATTGGCCTTCCTGGCCACAAGGGCACTTTGCTGTTCCATGGGTAACTTATTGTCCACCAGGATGCCAAGGTCCCTCTCAGTGGAGCTGCCTTCTAGTGGGTCTACCCATAACCTGTGCTAGTACATGGTGGTGTTCCTCCCCAGGTGTAGGACTCTACACTTATCCTTGTTGAATTGCAGTCCCTTAGCTCCTGGCACTGGCCAGCCTGAACCATCAGTGTAGAGGAAGGGGGTTATTGCTGGGAGAGTCCTTGGCTCCTGCAACTCCATTGATCTCATCTAAGAAACAAAAAAGTCTAGTTTAAAAATGTAAGCATTATGGAAAGTTAAAAGTGGTGCTTAGGAATTAGGAAATTAGACTAAGAATGAACAATCAGACAGAAAAACAGTGGTGTTCCAGAGCCAAAAGCTTTTAATATGAATACTTCCAACTATGGTGTGACTCAGATTCTGAGCCCAGAATGAGACAGACATTCCTTTTCATGCTTATTTTTAGAGTGGGATAAAACAATATCCAGCTACAAATACATCCCTTCATCTGCTTATTCAGCATACTCATTTAGATTGATCTGTCTGTACTGTTTATACAGCTCTGAATTGCTGAAGCATCAGTCAGAATTGTGTGAGTCAGTCACAATTGTAGGAAATGAAAGAAGAACCTTATTTTTCAGTTTTTACAAACATAACTTCAAATGTTATGATGAATGTTAATTCTCTACATATCGCTTTTGTGGTCACTCACTAGTGATAATAAAGTAAGGGGAAAGTACTCTGAAGTCTAATTGTTGTCTGTATGAAAGAGTTACATTTGATATTTTTGACAACTCACAAAGAAATACATATGGAAAAATAACAGATCACAATGTTGTACAGAGATTTAGGTAGGCAGAAATTAGCTTAACTTCTAAATAAAAAACCAATGTTAATAAATGTGAGTATTTTATTTGATTCAAAGAGTTTATGATTTTATTGAAAGATGATAGCTGCATTTGTTTATGACTAGAGGCCTATTGCATACATCAAGGAGCATCTGTTTATAGTCTAGATCTGTTTATAAACAATGTCCAGATGGAAATCAGTGACAAGTTGTGTCCTTCGGGGGTCCATACTGGGGCCAGTGCTGTTTAATACCTTCAGTGACACACACAGTGGGATCAAGTGCACACTCGGCAAGTTCGCAGACCAAGTTGAGTGGTGTGGTTGACACACCTGAAGCACAGAACACCATCTAGAGGGACCTGGACAAGGACAAGTGGGCCCATGTGGACCTCATGAGGTTCAACAAGGCCAAGGGGCAACCTCCAGTGTCAATAAGGACTGGAGGACGAAGGGATTGAGGGCAGTCCTGAGGACAAGGACTTTGGAGTCCTGTTGTGATAGGACAGAGGCTAATGGTTTTAAACTAAAAGAGTGTAGATTTAGACTAGACATAAAGAAGAAATTTTTTACAATGAAAGTGTTGAAGCACTAGAACTGGCTTCCCAGAGAGGTGGTAGATGCCCTATCCTTAGAAATGTTCAAGTTCAGGTTGCGTGGGGCTCTGCGCTACCTAATCTAGTTGAAGATGTCGATGTCCCTGTTCATTGCAGGAGTGATTGGACTAGATGACCTTTAAAGGTCCCTTCCAACCCAATCTATGCTATGATTCTATTCTACAATGAAGTTGGCATCTAAGTGATACTAAAAAACTAACAAAAAAATAGGTTTTGGAAGAAACAATGAAAGGAGATCTAAAACCAGTATCTCCATCTGTAGTGGCCCACAATCTGCCAGCTCTAGGATGTCAGGTTCAGGTCTGCTGCAGTCTGGAGTCCATGCATTGAGTATTCTTTGAATGAAAACTTAAGTGTAGGTTTCTGTCAACCTCCAAAAGACAGCCGTGAAGAAATCCTGTGGGTTTGGTATTGCTTAGGGCAGGCCAAACACACTGGCAGTACAACCAGCAGGGAAGAATCACACGTGGTTAGTAGACTCTCAAACTTTCAGTTAATTTTCATGGTCAACACAGCTCAGGTGAATGAGTCGCAGACATCTTTGAATGATGGTATTGTGTACAGTGGATGTTGAATACAGGAAAGCATGCTCCATGGACCTCCTAAACTGTGCACAGACCATCAGAAACCAACCCTGTGGCATCACCATGCTCTCATTTCTTTGTGCTGTCGTATCCATACACCACTTTCCCACCTAAGTATGTCAAATCAATTGGCAACTTTTAATTAAATTATTTTATTCTAACATTTTGGGTCACTTGTACATGTCTTTTTGTTCTTTTCTATGTCATGAAACATGCTCTGCAGAATATTTTCAAAGTGAAAAAGCCCTCTCTCAAAATTCTTACAAAATTCTTATAAAATTTCCAAAGAGGAAAATTGTACATAGATGTTGTTAAAATATAATTAGTGATAGATTATAACAAAATTCAAGACAATTACCACCTCCTTAAGAAAGCCTAGCAAACTTCTTTTCACCCACTCAACCTGAGTAATTTATTTTGACGGGTGACTATACTATAATTAGGGCTTTTCTAATCTTTGCTGTAAGGTTGGGTGAGTAGATTTTGTTCTTGGCTTCATACATTTTCATGATGGTTTTGCAATGCTGCTTGATGGATCAAAGTTGCAGAACTCTTAGTGTAGTGCCAAAGTAAGAGGAATTAAAAAATGAAGCTTCCAAAGCCTTCAGTATAATAAAAAATAATACATTGGTATTATTTTTACGTATTCCTTTTGTCATTAAGATGGCAAAGAGGCCAGGAAAGGTCTCTCAGGATTTAGGGAAAATAAAATTACTAAATACAGATTTGTGATTATGTCTTTCCACAAAAGCTCTTAATATCTATTATGTCCTCCGAAACATTTACAAGCAAAGTTATGCTTTTACTAAGATCTTTGCAGCTACTTCTAATATCTCTATTTTCAGTCAGAGACTGAAGATTCCAGAGAAGCCTTTGGTCTTCTTTTTCCAACTAAGCCTTTGAAAACAGATTGCTTAATTCTCAGACCCTCGCTCTTATATTAGTGTATGAATTACAAATACAAATTAAAATTTATTTACTTCAGGAGTACTGTCAGAATGAGTTATACATGATATACAGAACTAATTCCATACTCGTGGGTTATAGAGATCCCCAGGGCTACTTGTTATAAGGTCTTGTTTTTCACCCTTGCTATTTTCTAACTGTGTTGTGTTTTAGCTATGACTAAAGCTACTCAGAAGGAATATTTTCCAGAGATCTCAGGGTTCTGTTGGAACAGAGGGGTCAGAGTTATTGCCCGTCATTCCCAACAAACATTTGAGCATTTTCTGGCAGGAGGCATCCAGCTGTTTCCCAGATGCAGGGAGTTTTTTGATGCCTTGTGTTGCTTCAACTCTTCCCCGGGCAGAATTCTCATTTGGGTTGGTCTCTGCAGCTTCTGCTAACAGACATTAGGCAGATATGCTAACTTCTGTGTCAACTAATGACATTTTAATAACTGGCTTCAGGATTGTCTATTCATCTACATTAAAATTAAATCACTAATTATAGCTGTGGATTTTTGCCCAAGAGTACTCTGGCCCCCAGTGAATGCAATAGCAGAGGAAGTTGCTAAATTCACAAATACAGGAATGGAGACAGACGGGCTGTCAAACCTTCCAACAGGACGGACCTGCTCTTCTCTTACTGTTGGATGCTAACTGCCCCCAGTGAGAATCTCTCTTTTCTAAACAGACAGGATTTATGAGTTTGTTTTGATTTCTTAATTGGTATTTTTCAAGATAAATATCAACGGAAAGTCATTTTTTGTAACCTTAAGGTACTGATATAGTATATCAGATTTGCATAGAGGATGACTTAATATAATTCTGATCTTCAGAAATTTTGAAGACCCCAAAGTAAGGCATACAAAGGTAAATCTACTTAAAAATTTAGTATTTTCATCAGAGATGTCACTTCATACTTTAGTGTACCTCATATTTAAGACCCCTACATTTTCTTAATTTCTTTTTCCATAGATCCATTTTACACAGCTGCTTTTTCTTTCAGCTAACACAGTCCTTTTACTTTTTTTTTTTTTTAAGTACTAATGTAGTTTTATCCAATGGCTATTCTGCATTCTTTAGATTTTGTTAATTTTAGCTCTTTGCAGTAGCCCATTTGTAAATTTAGGCACATATGCAAGACTATTCCTTAAAAATTCTATGTAAGAGTACAAGAAGCAAGTAGAAAGAACAATTTCACCTTTACAGAATCAGATACTGTCTCAAGTGTTTTCATCATCCCTCTAATTCCTACCAAGACCAAACCATGTGAACAGATACAACTCTCTTGAGCACAAAAACTCTCACAGTTCTCCTGTCAAACCTGGGAATCACATGAGTTGAAGTGTAAATACTTTCAGATAAAGTAACTATAAACCATCCTGTGTTAAGTTCAGGTAGAGGTGGCCATGGAGAGGGAACAGGCTTACTTTAAGATTCCTCAAAGATTAAGGTCCTGACCTTATTTCTTTCAAATATTCTTCAAGTTTGTATTTCTCTCTGAGAAGTATAACAAATCAATTTTAGATAACGGCCTAGAAGAGACATGACTGCTTATCAGATGCAGCAGTGTGCTGCACACACGGCACATCATCACAGATCTCTCAGCTGCCAGTAAATATGAAGTGACCTTTACCTTCCACGCTTTGATCTTAAACTGAGCATAGCGTATCAGAAGTGAAAAATCTAGATCCAAGTTCTTTAAAAGGCTACTCTTTTTTGAGGAAAATCATGGACAAAGGGAGAGGATTAATAACTAATACAAAGGGCGTTTGAACTTCACAAGCAAGGATCACAGAGATATGAATGCAGGATATTGGAAGAAGACTGAGCAACAATACAGCTTCAAAAATACATTAGTAACTATTTTATAGTATTATGCACATTTTAAAGCAATTCTGTCATCTGACATTATCTTCTGAAAAGCAATGGCACAGTTAATCTGAAACTTCTACTTTCACATAAAAGACACACAATTCAATTCCTGAACAGTATACTCTGCTACAGTTAAGCGGAGATACCAAGATACCTCTTCCCACAGCACGTGTCTCCTTGTGAACCAGTTATTGTTGTCTTGATTCAGCCCTTGAGTAATCACTTGTCATCATGTCTGATCTCTAAATGTTAAGAGGGTATGTAGTTTAACAAACTATAAGACTGCCAACTTTCATTGAACTGTGATTTTATATAATTGATACATTATTGCTAAGGTTCTTGTTGAAGGAAAAGTCCTTTGTCATATTAGAGAACAGCTTGTAGCAGAGACCCTCACTTTTGACAGTAGTGCCTACATGGTTTTAAGACCTTATAAATGATCTGGAAAGGAAACACAAAAGACTAAGAGCACGTACAGGCAATTTTTTTTTCTAGTTTAGTCCAATCAACAGCTTCAGATGAACTATAAAAATTAAAAAATATGAGTGTATGGGAAAGCATCATGTTAGCTTCAATTTATTATTAATAAATGAAAATCAGGAAACTGGGTTGTAAAATGAGTATCCTTTCTAGAGATACATAGGCAGCACTGCAGACAGCTAACTGCACAGTAGCAACTTCCTTCTGCTAAATAAACAAACCTAGAACTGTAAACTGGAAGGCAGCTTATGGAAAGAAGAGAATGACATGTAAGGCAAATATCCAATAATATATTTAAGAGCTTTACTACATGCAGTGTTGGTTCAGACTTTGTTAAGGAAAGAAATAAATAAAAGATATTCTGAGAAAAGCAAAGAAAATTAAAAACTTCCTATAAGAAAACTCAAATATATTTCAGTTGTAAAGATCAAATATATTTATATAATAAGGTGGTAAAAAGAAAGGCATATGATGAAAGTAAATTTACATAAAATTAAAAATGATAAATTGAAGGTCAGCGAGAGGAAGGACCTGCACGCAAAATGAATTAAACTGTAGAACTCCCTAAGTTTTTCACATCCAAGTTTTGAATTTAAAATCCAACGAGTTTCAAAAACATACAGTTAGTATACCATATTTTTTTGAGAGGTTACATGCACGTTACGTGAGTTCATAGTTGCTACAGATCTGTGTGAAAATGCCATGTGTAGGGGAACAGGGACCAGGTGAAGTTTACTGAAAAATGTATATTGTAGAGGTTTTATAGTCCTGAGAACTGCCTGATCTATCTTTCAGCTGAGACAAGATGCTGGATTAATGCCACCACCCCTGTTTTGATCAGTTCTGTGTTTCTTTTTTTTTTGAACAGGAATTTAGACTTCTTTTAAAAGCTGCATTTACAGACATCTTATAAGATCTCACAAAGGAATTTTCTCTGTATTGTAGTTGGAAACCTGTCATCTCCAACTTCCTTGACAACCTCAGGAAGGCACTCTAGACTGTTAATTTCATCTGGCATTTTCTTCCGACTTGATTTTTTTTTTTGAGAAAAAAAAAAAGAGATCCCTGTAGTCAATCAGTTTTTATATTTGCGTATTCAACCTGCTACCAGAGGAAGTTATCTTGCCAGTTGGAGAGGTATGCAGGGAATCCTTGCCTTATGTGCCTAAAAAGACATCTGTAGATTGTCCTGGATAGTCATCTTGCACAATGTGAATAAAACAGATGTTCCCTATTGGTTCTTCCCTTAAGGAGTTGTCAGAATAAATAAAAATAATTCTCAAAAACTCCCAGTAATTCAAGGTAAAGCAAAATAAACAAAGAAACTTTAAAAAACAAAATAAAACTAAAGAACAACAACAACAAAAAAAAGGAAAAAAAAAAATCTGTTTTCATCAACAGAAGAATATTATTTTGCCACATTCATGTAAATCAGCAGGGTTGATTTCTCTTTTAAGGTAATTTGATATTCTAAATCCTAAACAGTTGGCACTAAACTTTTAATGGAGACTCTGTGCTCCCATTTTTCCTCAAAGCCAGTACAGTATCTTTTTATAACGTGGAAGCTTTCTACTCAATTTGCTGTCAATTTACCTTGGTCCCGCTATGAAAGAGATAAAGAGCTTTACTTTTTTCATGGGAGTGTTAATACATAACTTTACCACCAATGAATTTTTGTGCTATAACCAGGAATTTTGGCATTTTGCCATACGTACGACTCATATTATGCATTCTCTGAGCATGGATAGGACTGCTGCAGAATTGTGTGGGATGTAGGTGCTTCCCACTCATTTCTCAACTACGACAGAATTTAGACACATTGTCCCAAGGCCATGGAGATGTCTGCATGCATGGAACTGCAGAATCACAGCAGCTGTCAGTGCTGACTGAATTAAGTGTTATTGGAGCTGATAGTCCAAATTTTGCCCTTAATTTACTCTAGAAAGATACAACAGAAATTGAATTTACACCAGTGAGAGCTGCAGATCCAGGTGATCAACAGCAGAAAGAGTCATTGTTAAAAGGTGAAGAGAGCTTTCACTTTGTCTCTCTAAGATGACATTTAATAATTAGCTGAAGGCATTTAGACAAATAATTAAAAACAGAGGTAGAGTAAATGAATTGTTATTCACCACGTTGACTCTCTAAAAAATTTAAATTGGAAAAATAAAAAAGCAATAGCAGACTTTTTTTGTTCTCTGTCAAGGACAGCCAAATGTTTTTGATGTGTGGTCTGCACAGTCATTACAGATTGAAGCCAACATGCACAACTGTCCAAGTGTTTCTTATCTCTCTTTCTCATTGACACACTGTGTTGCCCCAGGCTACTTTTTGTTGGCTGTTCTTGTTTTGCCTGCCTGGTGAATTTCTGATCCTAAAATCCTGTTCTAGGCTAAAAGACTTTTCTACTTTGTCACAGGTACCTCTTGACTCCGCCCTGTGAGCCAGTGGAAGCAACAAAGGGAATTATTAAATGCGCAAATATTTGTCTCTGTGTGACTTTATTTTTTGAACACTGCACCTGATAAAAATTCTCTGGTAATGTTAGGTGCTGGCCAGGTCCTAAGGAAAAGGTAGATCATTAGTCTCCACTCAATACTGCTCTATGAAAATAAAAAATAAGTTTGGTATATATAAATCCTTTAGTTAAAATATGCATCTGTGAATGAAGATATTTTCCAATGTGCAATAATACTGTGCTTTAAAAACTGGTAAAATTATACACTTTCCTTCTGTCAAATAAAGAAGTCATAATCTTAGATTCTAAGTGTATCAAATGCCCCAATATTTTAATTATAACAAAATCTTTACAGAATTCCTGTATTTTCCATGACATTCACTACACACTGAAAATACCCTCTCACAGACACAGATATCAAAGATCTGATTCTCTGGTTGTACAGCATAATTCAAAATTTTCCAGTGAAGTTAATGGATTTACTGTGTTATGAAGGAAACATGAAGTTCAAACATTTAAAAACTGCAATTCTGTGAAACAAAGAGGTTTTTCTGGTAATACTTGAGTGATTGCTTATGACAGGATTCACCGTATTTACGCTTGTAAATGGCAAATCATTTCTCTTTAATTTTCATTCTGGAAAGAAAATGGTTGGGAAGAGTCACAAACTAATAACAACCTTGAACACTTATGCAACTCTTCACATTTCAAACGGCTTCAGTAATATAAACCAATTAAGCTGTCATTATGATTTATGGTACAGGAGGCAAGAAATATATAAACATAGTCAAACAGAGATGCAGGGCTCCAAACTACAGTTCTGTGAATCACAGAAACAATTTAGGGATGTAGAGCATGGGGAACAGGGCTAATCCTGTGTATTGGAAAATAAAACCATGGAGCAGATTGAGGGATAGCTAATATATTATTACCTAGTAACTGGTGAATGTTCACTTCCTTCCATACCTAACACAGACCACTTAAGTACACCACTTGGATAAATATGCATTATCAGCTGTGCCATCACTACAAACATCAATCGTTCATTAGCTCATTAATGACTTTCTTGAGATATCTTATTTACAATGCAATCACCCCTAGCAGAGCTGTCTAAATTGATAACCAAAGGGCAGATAAAATCAGTATTCTCACCAGACTGTTAGATGGTTTAAGGAGGCATACCTATGCTACTGGTTCTTTTTAAAAGTACATTGTTAACATTAGGAGCATAAATGTTAATTGGAGTAATTACTTCATTCAGCAATTTCTTTTCTACAAGGCCATTTGGATCAGAATCCAGCTCCATGGTATTGAAAGGGCAAGTTCTTTTTAATTAGGACAGCTACTCTATTTGCACTACTAATAAATGAGAGAAGAGGTAAAGGTCTCACCCACCAGGATTTTTCCATTTTTGTTTCTGTGTACCATTCAGTATTTCAGAAAAAAACTGTTCCATTCAGAAAATAAAATAGAGTTCTCATTCTTTTAATGTTAAGGTACATATTTTACAAATATTTAATTGCAGCCCAGTTATTCTTATATGGTCATTCTGGGGATAAATTCTCCTCCTTGCATGCTTGAGTGGGCAGAGTAGTAGCTTTAGGTCATTGCTATTCCACTGGATCATTCCCCTAAGGCAGGAGCCTGTGCCAGAGTGAGAGTAGTTAAGAAAAAGCTTCAAAGATTTTCAAGCCTTCTCTGTTTTTGTGCATCTCTCACCCCTCAATCATGCTCTGACCCTGTCAATGTACAAGCATGCAGCTGGGAGAGGACTGGCTGCTCTTGGCAACTGTAATGCCCAATGACTTGCCTAGTGCTGACCTGAGCTTGAAAGCAACAGGGGTCTGATTTGAACCTGGAGAAACCAGAACAAGAACTGACAGAAGTAGCAAAAAAGTGTGGGGTGGGGAGAAGGATCAAGGAACACATGACTGCACTGGAAAGGCAGAAAACCTTTCCCTCATCATTCTTGCCTAGACTGGAAAAGCCTTATAAATTTTCCAAAGACCACTGCCACTTTTCCCTCTTACAAGTTGGATGCATTATTACAGAAGAGGTTGGATTTTTACCAGTTCAGTTCCTAGCAATATTTCTCTGTTCTTTTCACTGCTGGGCATCTGTCTGCAGTGGCCATACACAATTATGGCTATTAGTGCCAGAGGACAAACTTGAGTCATCACTTAGACAAAGGTGTCAGACAAGCAGTGAGGGGAAAAGAAAAGAATGTACTCACCAAGGCATAACAGGAGTTGTCTATAAAGATACTGCTTTTAATTTGTATCTGTGACTCTGGGATAAAAGGCAAAAAAGAGCCTACAATTCATGACACAGGGCAGTGACGAGGCTGCAGTTACACAGTTACTTCACATGCTGGAGCCACAGAGTACAAAAGCTGATCTTGATACCCTCAGAGCCTTTGAAGTTATCATGGTGCTGAAGGTTCTGAGACCCACAGGTCACACTCATGTCCATGAAAAAGTGAAGGGTAAGAAGGACTAGACATGACTGGGACTAGTCATGGGAGTCAGTCTTCAGATAGTTGATAGGGACAAATTCCTTTTGTACTCCAGTGCTGGTCTGTGAGTTTGTGGGCAAATAATGTGTGCAAAAGCAGTAAGTATAGTCCACTACAGAAACTAGTAACTAGTATACAAGATAAGAATACTCTATGGAGCAACCCATGTCTCCTCTCAGCATCAGAAAGGATGGCAATGTACACAGCCAGATGTGTGCACATGTGTTTACATATGTTTACACATACAGATATGGCAGTAATGTCATCCTCAGGCAAGATTTCTCATGCACTGACATGAGAGAGTTTTGAAAGCACTTAGCTTGTCCCTAACTTGGTCACCATAAGCTTATGCAGAGGCCCTTGAAGAATAATTTATTTGGTCAATACCAACAATCACTTCCTAAGATGAAACACAGCAAGGAACTCTGTTACTCTGACATAGATCCAGAACATCATTGCTGAAATCAGTGTCTTTAATCCTACAAATTACAAGAAAGTTGAGTTCCTTTTTTCTAAAAAAACATATTGCTTGGTCCAACGTGTTTGCACTGAACACAATTATGGTGGGTCAAAATTGCAAATGTAATAGTTTATTATTGTGTCAAATTCTGCTCGGTTCTAAAGGGCGTTGATTGTACTGTGGACAGTTTTGTTTAGCTGAACTCGAATCAGTATGTCTTTAACAGCAAAATTAACAGAATTACAGATTTGCCAGGCATTACATATATTTCTAACCAAAAATTTATAGTAAATCAAAGGAATGTTTAGTTAATACTATAAAATAAGTAAATGGGGGAAGCCTGGCTATTAATGGTTCCCAGTGTCAGAAGATCAAAGGTGACATAGGCATGGAGAATGCACAAGAATGAGATCCTTAGAGAGAAGGCAAGATCAATGATTACTGGGTGGCCTGCAAGGAGAAACTTACAGAGCTACTGTCAGCTCAGATTTTTAAGCTGAATGTCCCACATTAAAAGTGTCATTCAAAGTGATTCTAAAAGTCGCCGCTGTGTGCCATTAAAGTGCAGTGTTAGCATATACTTCATCAGTGCCTCCCTACTACAAAGTTTTTACATTTTCTTTGGAAATACTGAATTTCTATGCACATTTTCTGTCCAGAAGAACTAAATTTACTGCTTTTACGGATGTCATTGTCACTATATTCACTAACCTTGCTTAGCAAGACCTATTTTTGGGTAAAGTTCCCAAAACAGCTTTTGGATTGTAGCAGCATTCCAAGTTTGGAACAAAATCCAAAGCTAGTGGAAGTTGTAGTAGAAGTACCTGACTCCCATCCCTCACTGTCGCTCTGTTACTGGACCATCATCTTTATTGACATTTCACATGAGTGTTCCTAGCTGATTTTGTCTGAAGCAGACCAGAGGGCTGTTAAGTTCAAACTGCTCTGCTGGGAGGTAAATTGGAACTATGGGAAAGCAAGGGGTGGGAGAGAGTGACAGCGAGCAGCCAAAATGGCCAGCTCTTTACCAGGTCAGCTGGTGCTGGGGAGGATGTCTGTCAATACCCCAAAAAAGGAGTGAAATCTAGCTGCCACGTTGACATAATTAATTCAACTCAAACACTTTGCAATAAAGGTTGCAAGTGCCTTTTAACCCATTAAGTCTTTTTTGGCTCTAGTATTACCTTACCATCTGACTTTTCTACTCTGTCTCTAAACCTTCTTTAGTTTCTTGCAAGCCTGGATTAAATAGAGACATTTCAGGTTATAAGTCATAAAAGTTTTCTAAACACAGAACTAAATGTCCTTCAGATGATTGTAAAAGAAAGAACGTTGTACACTGGTTACATTGCAGAAATGCATAACTGGAAATCCAGAAACCTCAGTGGTATTAAGTGGATGTAAAAGCTGTATTAAATGTGAAAGAAAAAATCTAGACCACTTGATTATGTTAGTACTTGTACTAGTGCTAGTAGTTTGCTAGTACCTGTATCTTGGAATGGGGTTTGGTATGGGCAATTTGGTTGCTCGTATGTCAGTCTCTCTGTTCACTAAACAGCAAAAGTACTTATGGGAGATAAACTTTTAAAACAGAATTAACTACTTAAACAGTGGTTAGAGACCCTTGGACAAAATCCAACCAGAGATTTTATTTGAAGAAAGTGAAGTATGGATTGCCATGAATATGGATGTTTTTCTCACCCAAGTGACATGTTTTATAAATTGCGATGCTGATTAATCACTTGACTGTATTTTTAAGAAAAAATTAGATACCTAACTCCCTTAAAAAGTATTTTTCCTTCTGCAGAAGAACTTTCTTCATGGAAGCTTTTCAGCTAAATCTAACTGAAGTATTGCCAATGTAGATGTAACCCACCAGCTGAATAGCATACTAGATACACTAATAGCCACATATTATTCTGTTTTTTTTACATTTGCAGACATAATATTTTATTATATGAAACTGAAAAACTAACATGCAGAACTATTTTCTATGAGGAAATATAGCAGGTATTTATTATTCTGCTAATTACATTTTAATTTCAGTTATATTTGTTGAACTAAGAACCTTTGTTAAAAGAACAGAAAGCCAGTCACATGTGATGTGTTTTAGCAAATCTGTCTATAAGATGTCACATACTTGCATCCTGATATTTTGTCTTTTTAAATTGGATTACAGCTTACTGGCAAACATATTATAAAAGAAGACATTTGAGATTAAACCCAGAATTTTTAAACAACTCTTTTTGCTCATGTGTGCTTGCACCTTACAGTTGTTTTTGATACACTGTGAATCCTTATTTTTAAAAACCTTGGTACTTATTTAGGCTGACTGTAAATGAAGCAATTTCCTGGCTGATGATGCTCTCTACAGAGTGGAATGGGGTAGGAAGGACAGCAGGAAAAATGGAGGAGTGTTTTCAGCGGATGAAGAGGTCAATGAATTGCACAGCTAGAGTCTATCACAAACCTCCGGCACTGCTGCTGTGTTGGAAAAGTGCTGCACTTATAATGCCAAATACCTCTGACTTTAAAAAAGCAGTGAGTGCTCCAATGTTTTTTGGGGATGTACTATACAGATTTTAAATGGACATTTTACATTTATAGACTAAACAGACGGCGTGTTCTTCTGGGACAGCCCTATTATGCTGTTGCTAAGCAGCCAAAATCTCACATGCACACGGCCCATGTGCCGTGTGACACCCAAGCAGAGTGCCTGCCTCAGACCTGGGTGTAAATGCACCTGCGCAGGCTCCTAGCACACAGCAGTGCCCAAAAGCTGATCACAGCCCTGTGGGACATGCCTGCACCTGACACAGTGCCTTCTGGAAATGCCTGTTAACCATACTAGCCCCTAACCGTACTCAGGGTAGCTTTTCATGCACAAAACTTACTGGACTATAGTTTCACACTGGCGACAGTACACTGTGAATACTAAAATTATTAGATGGCCCTGTCTGCTGTGAATGTGGACAATGCAATAAACAGCTTCACTTGTGATGCTATGCAGCACCACTGCACCAGGCAGTCACAACTTCTGATCTGCCCTTGGAAAGGAGTCATGCCATGGGATGACTTCAGATATGACCTCATCCTGGCTACTGGCACTTATAACTGTTAGGGATGTACCAACACAATGAAATACTCCTTGTAGCAGGGTTCTACAGGAGGTAGAACTATAGAATCATCTAGGTTGGAAAAGACATTCAAGATCATCAAGTCTAATCATTAACCCTACTCTATCAAGTCCACCACTAAGCCATATTCCAAAGCACTACATCAGGCTTTTTAAAACACATTCAGGCTTTTAAACATTAGAGGCTTTTAAACACATTCAGGGATGATGACTCAACCACCTCCCTGGGCAGCATCTTCCAGTGCCTGACAACAGTTTCAGTGAAAAAATTCTCCCTACTGTCCAACCTAAACCTTCCCTGGCACAACCTAAGGCCATTTCTTCCTGTCGATTGCACCAGCACTCCCTCTCTCCAACTTCGTTTCAGGAATTGTAAAGAGCAAGAAGGTGTCTTCTTCAGACTTAATAGACCCAATAAATAATATGGTAGTACAATCCAAAATTCCCTATATAGGAATTTTATTAATTGGTAAGAGGGGATAATATCCAGGTTCTCAGACTGTAAAACAGCATGGTACTTTTATGGACACATCCTTCTGTGAACTAACCTAAATTAATTTCCATTTGAATTGCTGCCTGCCTTTCATTTAAAAAAATCTAATCTTAGTTTAAAAAATTTAATACATGGCAACCCTGGGTATCTCATTAATTGCCTCCGTTGCTAAAACCATGTGGTTTATGTCTAATATGAACAGGTTCAAGTTACAGGGGATCATGTTATACTTTGGATATGAGACTGAGGAGCTATCTGTTCTCTGGTATCTGTTTCTACAAACACTGCAGAAGTATTCGCAAAGTTACCTCTTCAGCTTTATTTTGCTAAGCCAAACCGATTCAGGTCTGAGTATCCCACATAAATTGTGTTTTCTAGTCCTTTAATATTTTTCATGAACTCTTCTCCAACTTGTCACCTTCCTGCTTGAACTGCAGGCACCACAACCAGACAGAGACATCCAGGAAAGCTTCAAGCAGCTTCATACACACCTCCCAGGATGTAACCTCCCAGGTCCTACTGGCCTAATCCTTCACTCTACAGTTATATTATCTATGCCCTAACAACAGAGTGGGAACTCACACTCAGTGAGTGTGTGATGTGTTTTGCTGTGCTCTTACACCTTTTAACTGCCACCAATAATGATGAAAAAAATCATGACCTGTATGAATGTGCCCCAGACTAATTCTTCCATCATAAAACCCAACCTATTATCATTTACTTAGATCATATAAAGCAGGTGTCTCTCAATCAATCATCTGCACCTACACCTTCACTCAATAAAGCATCTATTTACAGATGTTTGGTTTTTGGTTTCTAAGACTGTGTAGCATATGATTCAGTTAAACACATGTTAAAATCACACTAAAAGCACTGAAAGTTATGGTCTTTGCCTATCAGAAACCCACAATTTCTATATACCATTTTATACCTATTGATGCATAAGAAAGATGTCTGTGGAGCTCTGTTGCACAGAAGGAGATGTGAGAATAAAATTAGTCAAGCTTAACACTGACAAGCTAACACAGACAAATATTTTTATGAAATATTTTACCTCCTAGTAGGTCCTTATCACTGAGAAACTTTCAGAGAGTTGGATGTACAAATGTTTACATAAGAGGAAGACATGTGTCAAACCTTATGAAACAATGAAGTGTGCATATATATATATAAAAAGAATGGATTCCATCCTGTTATTGACAGCAACTGCATGACAAACTACTGGAGTAAAAATGATAAATGAGGTGATACTGGCTACTTCTACAGCTTTGTAGCTGAAGAAGAAATGATATAGAATATAATGAATTCATCACAGACCACTGAAACCCTTCAGCCTTGATCAAGCAAGCACCAAGTCAAATTTCAACTAATCTGACTTTTAACTGATGTAAATATAATTCTTTACACTCACTTTAATAATCTCTTTTCAAATGCTTATGCAAGACCTATGTTCTTATCAAGGCTTTTATTCCACATTACAGAAACTCCCTAGATATTTTGTCTTGTAGCTGGGCTACCAAAACGACCAGCTGTTTATCATCTATTATTTATTTAAATAATAATTTTAATAAGAACATTAAAACACTTAATCAAATATGTATATTTTTATAAATTATATAATAACATATGTAATAAATGATATCCAACACACTTGGCTGTAGTGGAGGAAAGATTGCAATTGGATTTTTATCCCCTTAGCCTGCTG